>PVHY01004710.1:0-29993 GCA_004024945.1 Uropsilus gracilis
ATCTTTATTGATTACAGGCCACATTTTCTGACCTCTTCCTGCATAAAATCAGCTTTCTAGTTATTCTCTACATTTGGCTTAATTGAAGTCCATTTCTGTTATGTTGTTTTCCAAGATTGTATGGAAAGTTTACTCTAAATTACCTGGTCCTCCATGTCCCTCAAATAGATAACCATTCATGAATACTTTGCAAAATTTACTGTGTCCCAGTCTCATTCAGCCACCAAACCTGATTTTATTCGTTACTGCTCATCATCTGGTCTTAACAGATTGTCAAGTCATTTTATTCTTTTACATTACAGTGCATTTGTGTCCAAGTTATAATTATTTTTTAATCAGCAAATCAGGGGAGTTAGGATTTAAAGATGATACATTGGAGATTTTTTTCAAATTGTTCCCTACAACGAATCCCCACTCTTGCTAAACAGGAAAAAAGAGAAAAAAAAGGATTGAAGGCTACACTTCTGTTCAGTTTAGACAGTGACTTAAAGACATTGTAAATGCAAAGGAATGAAATGTTCTTCTCTGTCAGGTTTTAAGAAGAAATAAGCCAGTGATATAAAGGTGGAACATATTCACAAACACTTTCTGACATCACTTTTCTGATGTGGCAATCTTGGAGGATTGGGCCATTGAGAATGGAAGCTATAGAGGTGGGATGCAGAGATGTGGGTTGGGGTCTACAGTTGCCTGTACCGGTGCCTTCTCAAGGTGATAATTTACAATCAACTTCTTCTCCCATATTCAAAAGATAATCACCCACAGTTCTTAGTAGACTCACTGACTACAGCCTATATCATTTGCAAGAGGAACTTTTCTCAGATGAGGAAAGCCTTTTAAATTGTGATAGATAGTGGCAGAATGAAGAGGTTTAAGACATTTTGCTACTCATGTCTTTATATAGCTATGTATGTTCCCTGTACATAGGGTTCTTTCCTACTTTGCACATGCATTGGGTTTAAGGGTACTTGGATAAATAAAACCATGCAGGTGAGCTAAAGAGAAATAAAATAAGCTGCAAAATACTGAAGCTATTCCAAGAAGTCAATTATACAGCATAGCACAGAAACAACCTCAATCAGCTTAGATTTGTTTTCATGCTTGCTCCATTTCTAAAGTTTTTACTGCCTTTGGGTGGTTTTAACTGCAACCAGATAACCTGACAGTCCTACTCTAGAGAACATAAGGTGATTACAGCTAGGGAATACCCAGTTTACCTTGAGAATTGTTTTAATTTTGGACCATGTTAAATCCTACAACTCAGCCTCTTGGGACATGTGCTATTTCTAGCTTGTGCATAGGACTCAATTGAAAATGGGTTTTGTCAGAAGAATTTCCTATCCCTGTGTTGTAGAGAGAGCCTGATTCCTAGTACTAGGTGTCTCCTCCCATTCCTTCAGCTAATCCGAGAGCAAGAAAGGAGAGCTCATGGCATTCATTTTCATTCATTCACTCAACACCATTTAGCAAACTAATATGTAACTGGTTTCCAGTCCAGTAGCTGGATCTACAGAAAGGAAAGAGAATCCCATCAAATGCTGTGATTGTGTGATTGCCTGTGCTCCTAGTCCATCTGTTAGTAGGAGGAGCAGCAATTTGCTTTGCTGCTGGCTATAGTTTAAAGCCCTGCTCTGTGATAGTGCTCTACTAGTGAGCACTACTGGAGGCTGTGCCTTTGTGGTGTGTGGAAACACATGCATGCACTAAGGGGATTCTGGTGGTTTTTGGAAAGAGCAAAACAGAAGACTATAAAATAAATCTGGGTGCAATCCAGGGATGATGGAGCAATGAGTCCAAAACTTCAGGCAGTCTCCTCTGTTTATCAAACTCCTCTAAAGCTAGAAGGCTGGGATCTCCCTTAAGAAGAGATGTGTGTTTATTTCTCTGTCACTAGACTGAAAATGCTTTGTATTCAGATTGTTCTGTGACTTCAAAGAGATTTGAGAAGCCAGTATTAGCAGGTTGAGGTTCAAACTGCTGTTTGAGAATACTAACTTGAAGGACCAATATATGAAAACAAAGACCTGTCTTCATAAATATTGTGAAAATACACTTTTAATTTAAGAGCTAATTACCTCCCACTCACTGAGTCCAGGAAAAGGGCTTTGGAGTATATGTTCATGGCAGAAAAGGTGTTCCTATCATAGGAAACAGTGTCTAGTTCAAGTGTGCATGGCCAAAATAGAGAGTGAAATCAATTTGTTCAGGAGGTATTTGATCTTATTTTAGATTTATAGACAAATTTAATGAAATTTAAACCACAAGCATGTAAGCAATCTGCAACTAGCACTCTCTTCCAGGAATTGTCATTAGTATAGGTTCCATGCCAGGTGCTTGTCCAGCTGTTCAATAAATGACTGTGGGGTCATCTAGGTTTTAGAGGTTGTGAAGTCCCGTATGGTAGCTATGTGTGGCCACTGAGCCTTTACACTGTGGCTGGTCCTAAGTGAAATGTGCTTTATGTGCAAAAGTGCACTGTAGGCTCCAACAACTTAGTTCAAAGAAATGATTATAAACTGTCTCATAAGTATTTTTACATAAATTGTGTGAAAAGGGGTGTTTGATGTAGATTAGTTTGACTTCATCTTGTGTCTAACAGTCCATTTACTAAACTTTTAATTTAGAAATAATTTACTGACAAGAAAGAACCAATTTCCAGCTAGGTAGCATCTTTTCTGAGCATTGTGCAAAGGTATCTTTTCTGTTTCCATCTTCATGATGAGTAAGACCACCTTGAGTACAGTCAGTAAAAACCAACAAATATAATCAGTAGTCAATACTGGTTCTGGAAAAACACTGTTGCTTTTCTACTCTTTTTCCCCCCTCTCTAATATCCTCTTAAGTAAAGACCAGTGGAACCCTATTTGGTCTGATAGTTATGTTTGTGCTCCCTGGTTTGCAAATTAAAGATTCCCTCAAATAAATATTATTATTTTATTTTAGACTTAACATTTAGCATTTTTATCAGTTGAAAATTTAAGGTTAAAATGATAATGTTTTAGATATACTAAGTTAAGTAAAATATTGCATTAACTCTGATACATTTACTGAAAAATATGCCTTCTAGAACATTTAATATATGTAGCACACATTTGTGCTGTATAGCACTATTTTGGATGTAATCTGGGAACTGCAGGCATAAACTGTCCTTTAAGGAATATCCCATTTTCTTCAGGTGAAAAACATGGAAATCAGGATAGTATTGTGGGTACTCACAAATTTTTCTAACATCATTTTGGGTCAGGAATTGTTTCAAAGTGGTGTTAACACAATAATACTGCTTCCTCCGGGCCAATCAGGGATAGTTTTATCCTAATCCTCAGAACCTGGTGAATATGTGATGTTATATGACAAGAAGGACTTTGAGATGTGATTAAGTTAAATTGAAATGGGGAAATCGCCATAGGTTATCCAAATAGCTCCAACATAATTTCAAGGGTTATTAAAATGTAGGATGGAGACAGAGGAAGATTTAGCTACAAAAATGAAGTTGAACCATGTGATGCAAGGAAATCCAACCCTGTTACTAACTTTCGAAATGGCAGGAATCATGAGCCAAGAATGTGGGTAACCTCTAGAAGCTGGAAAAGGCAATAAATGGATTCTCTAGAACCTCCAGAAAGGAGCATGGCCATGCTGACAGATTTATTTTAACCTTGTAAGATCTGTGTTGCATTTTTTCAACTTATCGGTTTTGGTATGGCAGCAATAAGAAACTTACACATTAGGTAAATTGATACCTAGACTTAAAACTGAACAACTAATCAGACACAGTTGACAGGTGAGGGAATAGAGAGAAAAGAGTGCTATCAAAGGAATACTTGAAGTCACAGGAGCCTTTATGTCTGTTGCTGCTATATTGGGCAAAACCCTCACTGTTCCAGAAGCTTTTTTCAAACCCATCTGAAGGATTTTGTAGTAAATACATGTTGTTCACTTTGGGGTTCTCCTATTTTTATATCCATCAGATATCCCTGATGGATATAAATGGATATAAATAAATGCTTCTTCATTTCACACAAATACAAATGATACACAGATGGTCATCTCTAACATTTGTCTTTAGGGTTTATTAGGACACATTGTCATCACCTTATTATTATAAATGCCACCAATAGTCTTGGTTTGGATTGGTTTTGTGTCTGCTCTCTAGTCACTCTCTCTGTTTATAGAGATGGATTTAGAGTGATTAGGAAAGATTATAAACTTATGAACTGCTGCCCCTGCCACCTTTGCAGAGTCAGACACAGAAATTGAGGCTTACAAGTGAAGTAACTGTGATCATATTTTAAGTAAATGGCAACATTTTGATGGAACTCAGGTCTTTCTGACTCTAAAAGCCATAGGCTTGCCACTTAAGTCATTCAAAAAATCACTCAGTTCTGATGTTCAAGTTTTGAGACAGATATTGACAGGGCAAAGATGACCATAAGTGAACTGTCACTTTCATTCATCTTTTCTGCAAATATTTATCGAGCATCCCCTTTGTGTCTAACTCTCTAACAGGGCCTGAAAATTCAGGCACTTGGAATGTACACTCATGAAGCTCATATTTTACCAGAATATGTGGAAAGTAATTAATGTGCGTAATACCTGATATTCTGGTTCTGGCCCCAGAACCAGAGGCCAAATCATAGCTATTGTTCTCATGTTTTACTTTGCTTGTTAAATCTAGTGGATATCCTAGCTAAATGCTGCATTTACCTCAGAGGTCAGCAAATTATTAACCCAAGTTACTATCACTCAAGACTTCAGAGAGAACCACAAAAGTTTATTAAAATAAACATAGCGGGAATGCCACTCCCTCTATACAAAAACCAATAAACTGAAGAAGTGGATATGGTCCCATCATCAATTATTTCTTCTTCCTCAGCTTATTTAAGCCTCTAGTCTCTTCAATATGACTGTCTCTCTAAGGATAGGATGTTCATTACTTTTCTTATACTCCCTGATACCTGTGTAGGTACTGGTCACACAGTGAGAACTGAATGCTGATTATTCTGTCTTCTAGCTTTGATTCTTCTCTGGGTAACAACACCATACACTATATTATATAAGAGGTTTTCAGGCAAAGGCACATTGGTGCCCCATGCCATCTATATACAAAATATGTGCTGAAAATACGCTGCCTTTTTCAAAATTCTGGATTCTTTCTTTACTGGCTGTATTACTAGATAGTATTTACTAGTTGTACTAGTACTTACTGACAGTATTTAATAAGCATACTAGTCAACTTCCTAACCTTTCCATACATATAACAATGATATAAAAGAATAATAATTCCTCAGCACTACTGAGATATTAAATAAGATAATTACATACACTCCTCAGAACCATTGCCTACTGCATCAGAAGTTGTCAGTAAATGGTAATCATCATCATCATCATCATCATCATCATTATTGTTATCATTGATGAAGATAATGATTGTCAAGGTGAATGAATATCAAGGGATTGTTGCTACTCCTGGAGTGGTACTATGCAAAACTATTTTATAGGCTAAAATTTGTGCAATGAGAATTTAATTTTCTATGAATCTATTAGCCATATTTTACTCTTAAAATGCATAGTACCATCTAACACACTATAATGTACTATGAGTCCCATAAAGTAGAATGTTAGATATTAAAGTGGGAAATGACATTAATGCATAGCAAACTCCACAAAAACCTGGAGAACTGAGTGTACAAAGCAGACACCTGAGTCTATATGATGGCTAATAGTATGTATCAATGTGGGAAGGTATTTTTGAATTAAGTAAATACATTGGTGACCTTCAAGTAGCAGATTGCCCTCTGTAACATGGGTGATTCTATCCATCAGTTGAAAGTCTGACCAGCCTCCCTGAGTAAGAGAAAGTTCTCTCCATCAGGTTGCCTTCACACTAGCATTATACCACTGATTTTCCTGGCTCTCCATCCTGCCAGCCCCCTCTGCCAATGATGAGTTTACAGCCTCTAGAAATGTCTGAGTCAATTTCTTAAAAATAAATCCTTATAATATAAGTAATAAATCTTATGTCTATATCTTGTTTATTGACTCTATCTCTGGGGAGCCCTGAATAAGTCACCTATGACATTTGTTATCCATTCTCCTTTTTAAAAAATGCAGACATGTAATACCTATGCTACCCAGTGATCTACTTGGTGATAAAGTGGGTAGACTCAGATTTTAAAGGTAGATGTGAATTTGAATTCTGGTTCTACCATTTACCAGAAATGACTAGCCTCTGTTGACTCCCCTCAGCCTCAGTTTGCTCAGCTGGAAAATAGGAATCGGTATCTCACCCAGAGAGTGTTTGCAAAGGTTAGTTAGTGCTTGAAAAGTTACTAGCACATGTTAGATACTCGATAAATTGTGCTTGACACTATTAACTACTAAAAACAATATTTTCTACTCATGTGTGCTTATTATTGTCACTACTTGCCTCACTTGAGCTGGAAGAAAAGTAATTTCTTGAATCTCAAAGAAATTCTGGCTCTCATTCACTAATCAATATTCAGCCAAGGACTTCAGCCTATTTTTGTCATTTCTCTGAGTGCTGTAAACCTCAGGTAATCAACCTCATTGTTTAGCTGAATTTCTTTCTACAAAGTTATTCATAACAAGGTCACAATTACATGCAATTATATCCAGAGACTGAATTATAATCACCACAGAATGGAATTAAATTTCCATATTATAAAGAAATTTAGGAAGGGAGGCATCTTGCCACCTTTAGCAAACTATTAATTTGCTTATCTTTTTTCACAAAATTGTAACTTAGAAAACTGTTTTTTTCTACCAAAACACAATAGGACAGCTGGAAGGTTTCCCCTAAAACTTGTATTTCCTTATAGAAGACTTCTCACAGGAGAAAAAGTTAAATCCATTGAGCATATTCTAAATTCCAAGTATTCTGACATATTTGTCACTTTTACTGGCTTCATCCTTATGGCACCTTCCTAAAACTGGCATTAGGAATCCCACTTCAGTGATTTGAAAATTCAGGTTCAAAGAGGTGAGTTCAATTACTTAACATCATCAGCATCCATACTGTTTTGTCTTATTCCAAAGTCCACTGTTATCAACACCATACCTCCTATGTCAGCAAGATGTTTCTTCTGTAAGCAAGTCAATCCCTGAGCCTAATGAGAATTATACAAATTGAGCGAAAATTCTTGGTTCCTTATCATTGCTTAGTGATATTTTGTAATTATAACTTTGACCAACTTCCTCCTGTCACTATATCATTAACATAATATCATAAAATACAAATATGGAAATATACATCATATTGGATATATTGAGAACTTAATATATATGTTCAAGTCAGTGTGCAAACTTTTCTTGTTTCTCAGCATTACCTCCTGACCAGCACTACAAGTTCAAATCATTACTCTCTGCCCTCTGCCCCAGTTTACTTTCCTGCTTGCTTGCTCAAAAATTTACATGTCCCATTTCACAGAGAAAACTAAAGCTATTTAACAGAAACTTATCAACTTCATTCTATCAGTCCTGCATTATCAGTATAACCTTCTTTCCCCTAAGATTACATCAGAAGAGGTCTACCTCCTACCTATGACCAATCTTCCATTGTACTGAATTTCATCCTTTCAATCATTCTCAAAAATCATGTAAATCATTATATCATATTTCTCTAGCACAATCAAATTCTTCTCCCTCATCTGGATCATTTCCATCAACCTTTAGATAGTAGAGCTTGTCTCTCCTTCCAAAACAAGCAAATAATTAAAACTACAAAATTTCTCAACATTTATCTGCAATCAGAACTAAATATTCTCTTTATCAAAGTGAAACTCCTAAAAAGAATGGTACGTCTACCCTCCCTCCTCAGTCTTACCCATGCTAAATTATCTTCTATCTGTACCATTCTATCAACCCAACTCTGAATAAAATCACAAGTGAAATCTTTCTAACATTCTTGATGACAATCTCCTTTAAAAAAAATTGACTTGCATTGGATTCTAGAAATCTATACTCTGAACTTTATCCTACCTCCTTAATTCTCCTCCATGTATCTGAAGAGTTTAATCTTCTTGACAGGACTATCAAATGTTTGCATTCCTCTAAGATCAGATCCAAGTCTGCCTTTCCTTTATGCCTGTATTTCCTAAGCAATCTTATTCATAGCTGCACATTCTATAACATGATAACTCTTAAAATATCCACCCAGAACTCATCTCTAAGTCTTCAAACCATATAGCTGCTTGTCATTTCTATACAACTGGCTACTTGACATTTATTTTCAAAGAAATATCTAAATAAACCTGTCTAAAATGAAATCCATAATTTTCTCAGGTTTAAATAACAGGCTCTAGAACCAAATTGCCTGAGTTGAAATTCAAGCTCTGCTACTTACTACCAGCTCTGTGCCCTTTGACACAACTTGTAACTTTTAAATTAACCTACCCATTTTCTCCTTTGTAAGAATGTGAATACTTACTACCTAAAATTTCATGAAGATTAAAACTTCATGAAGATTAAATATGTAAAACACTTAAAATAATGCCTGGAACATGTTGGTGACATATAAATGTTTATTATTATAAAGATACTACTATGACTAGTGGTACTGTCACATGTAATCATCTTCCTCTGTTTTCCACATTATTGAATAACACAACTATCCATGTGGTTACCTGTGCCAGAAACATGTGCATTGCTATCAATGCTTTTCTCTCCTTCAGTTCTTGTGTCAAATTGTTTACTGGTAACTCATTGTTAGTCTCCCTCCCTTCTATTTCTCTCCCCTGGAGGATAAATAATAGAATTCTACAAACTATTTCCCTAGAAGATCTGTGGATAATTGGCTAAATTGCCACAATAAAAGGTATTTAAAATATGAAAAAAAAATCAAGGCTTTATTCTTTTCTTTAACATCATTGGGCAGTCATTTTTTTCCAATAACTTACATATGTTTCCTATCTTCCTTGCCACCCTTCATACAAGAAACATGTGATTCTGCAATGTGATCTTGCTGACTCCATGAGAACTGAGCCCTAATGATAGTTTTTCCTCACATGATTCTTCCAGCCCTCCAATATTTTAATAAACATCCAACCACCTCTATTAAATCTCTTCTTGTTCATAATACCTTGGAGTAATTTCACTGTTTTCAACCAAACTCTGACTGATGTTCTATATATTCTACTAATTCTCTCATATCCTGTGTCATGTATCAATCTAAATTACTAGCATATAGGCTACTAGAATAATCAACCCAATGATTTCCTTATACACATGCTTTACCTCTCCCACAATTTGTCCAACTTCAAACTAAGAGCATTCTGTTTTACTCAACATATAAAAAGGATCATACTATCACTAAAATATTGACTGGACTTCCTGTTGCTCTGAGACAAACTCTAAAAGAACCTAACATACCAGGTTAAAACCAGTTATCCATTATCACTCTAACCCTGTCCTCTGCACTCTAGTTATACTAGTCTTCTTACCAACGCTTGATACCACCATATTCCTATATCAGGGCTTTGGAACTTACTCTTCCCTCTACTTCAAGCTGTTATCATTCTGGTCTCCCTTTCACCGACTTAATTTATTCATTCAGATACTGACTCTAGACTCATGTGGAAGGACATGTGAAGATAAACAACTAGCTATTAGAAGCAAATAAAACTAAATTCCTATCTTGGATGTCACATCAAATGAATTCTATGTGGATCAAAAAATCAATAAAAAGTACAAACCCAGACATTTCTTCCTTTTCTTAAATTTCTTAGAAAATTTAGTCATACATATATGAACTTGGAATAAGAACTTGGAGTAAGGAAAACACCAAAGACAAGAGCCATAATGAAAATGACAATAAGATTTTACACAGAATTTTTAAATATTCTGTGTGACAAAAAAAATGGATAAGCCAAAGAATAAATACGAAAGTTAGGTTTAAAACTCACAATGAGAAATAGTATTTCTTTGTTATAAAAATCATATATGGATGTCTATAGTTGTATACACATATATGAAAATATCTAAGAAGAATATTCACCAAAATATTAACTAAAATTTTAAGTGAGCTTGTAGATAAATTATATTCTGACTATATTACAAGCATGTATTAATCTTATAACCAAAAATAATGTTATTTTTAAAATAGAGATATTTCAAATCAGAACTGTGAAGATATATTTTGGGAGTTCTTTTTTTTCCTTTCTGGGGAGCCAGAGATTACTATTATTTGTGAGAAAGGTGTTTGACCTGACAGGAAGTGTTCTGAGAGGGTTCTCACTTCCAATTGTGCAGCAGACAGGGACAGAGATGCAATGCTGTAGGGTGAGGAGGGGAGAGCTGGAGACTCCCACCATCTGTGGCTCAATGATCCACTCAGGACAATTTTGCCCAGCTTCATAAAGAAGCCTTTTAGTTCCCTGAATTCAAAACACCTGGGAATACTTCTGCTAACAGATCATTATTTGATAGGAAATTATAGACTTTTCTAGTTTTTTGAAACAAGCTTTGTCACATCAGCTCTACATCCACAAGTACAACAAAATTTAGAAGCAAAATGGACCAGGAATAAAGTCTGCCCTTTTGATGATGGAAAAAAAATATGAACCAACACACTATCTCAAATAATATAAATGAGTCATAGGCTCAAAAGATAGTTCTTCCCTTAGCTACATAAGAAGAGAGAGCCTATATCTGAGCTCTAATATTGTAGCCATTTCTTTTATGAGGATCAACTAATGAAAAGACAACAGACTTTAGGATCAGATGGATTTGCATTTAAATTTTAACTACTTTGCAGATTAGTAGTCTTTTATACACCAGGGCTGAGCCTCATCTTCTTCATCTCCAAAATAACAATGAGAAGAGTCATTTCAGATGGTTTTCTGAAAATCAAAGAAGGTAATAATGTAAAACTCCACATTCATGCCTGCTACCCTGTAGGTGCTCAGTGTGACAATTAGTCTGTTCAGTCATTTCTTAAGAAAACCTCTAGATCAACATGCAGCAGGTGTCTTACTGAGGGTGATGAATTTTACATTCTACCAATATTTAAGCATCTCCCATACACCATACACCAGGCCTTCAAGGGTAAGCCAGAAGTTTAATTCCATGCTGTGAGTGGTAGTTAAAGGATCCCCTAAGATACTCAGATCCTAACACCTGAAACCAATGATTCTACCATAAATGACAGGAAAAAAAAAAAACCTTTGCAAATTTAGGATTTAGAAATTGGAAGATGATTGTGGATTATCTGGGAAGATACAATGTAAACCCAAGGTCCCTCTTGAGAAGAGTGTGTCAGTAGCTAGTGATGCAATGAGAGAAACAAACAGTGATACAGTAAGGGACCAAAAACCAAAGACTGCAAGTGAGGTCCCAAAGCTAAGAAAGACAAGGAAATGGATGTGAATGTCAAACTTCCAAAATAAACCAGTCCCAGCAAGTCCTTCACTTAGCCCACTGAAATAGATTTCAGATTTCTGGCCTTTGGAGTTGTAAGGGAATAAATCTGAGCTATAGTAGGCCACTAACTTTGGGGTAGAAATATGTTGCACCAGCCATTGAAAATTAATGTACTGGGAAGCATTCAACTAATAATTACAGAATAATTTAATTTAATTTGAATTTCTAAAAAGATTAAACAAGTGGGAATGAGAGTATATAAAAGAAAGATATATTCTGGGACACAGCACATCTCTTTTTGAGGCTGAGCTTGATCTTAGATTTAAAAACAGAAAAGATATTTATTAGACAAGAGGAGGGAAAGAAAAAAGAGAACAAGTTCCAAGCATTGGAACAGTAAGTACAAAGTTTCCAGGCCTGGAAGAGTAAGCTCATATGTTAAAAATTTAGCAGAAAATGTTTTAAATGAAGAAGTTGTTTACTTCAGTCATAATGAGGTTTAATCATCACAGGAACTACATGACTCAATTCTGAATAATAAGGTAAACATCAAATAATGATTTCAGCAAATGCTGATACACCTATATAGGGGCAAGGCATAGAGGTGAGTAGATCAGTAAACACTCTGTTTCTACAGTTAGTCAGTTGATATTAAGATTGACATACTGGTAGATATCAACAGATATATGATACTGATATGAATAAGTATCAACAAAAACATGCTACTTAACTAAAGGATAAATTCCAGTTCATACACTCCACAATTTAATTAATAGTGATTGCTTCTGAGAAATCACATCCTGGAAATTGAAGAAGTGTGCAGGATAAAAGACTACTAGCTTTGCTAGATATCACACATATTTGTCTCTCAACTTACGCATAAGTATTGGTTTTTTTACAAAACCCTAAAATTTAATATTTTGAGTAATATATATATATATATATATACATATTCATTTTCTTCTTACAATCATAGCTGTATCTTTTTTGAATGTGACTCTCCTCTTTGGTTCTGTCACACCCCAGTGTGCTACAGTTTATCCTCAGCATATTCAGTGTTTCAAGTACAAAGTGAGATCCCTTCCCCACATTCATTCACAGGATCCTTCCAGCAGCTTTATGAGAAATTTGTTGAATTTCCCTTTTCAAATTAGAAGAGAGAACATAAAACAGAGTAAAATACAAGTCCCAGCATTCCTTGGAATCAAACGAGTTTCTGTAGCACAGTTCAGGCCAAGGAAAGGTAAACAAAAGACTGCAGGTGACTTTTGTACCAAAAAAACGTGGGCAGGCTGTAACCTTTCCTGGGGCAAGAAACACCCAAGCCACAAAGAGAATGGAAGCTAGCAAAGTCAGGATTGCTGGCCCTCTCAGTGACTCACCAAGCCATCAAGACCCTCTCCTTCCAGATTTCTTGTTAAGTGAGGAGAATGATTTTTTAAAAAATATTTAAACTGTTCTAGCAAGATTTACTGTTGCAAACTCCTGAACATAAGCCAGCCGATACAGGCTCTTCTCTTTCCCAGATGCGTTTGCCTCTCTGTCACCCAATTAAAACTGTCAAACCAGCCAGCAGACCAGAGCCTCCAATTCAGATTTCCACCTTTTCAATGTTCTTCACATTTTGCTGTGAAGATGCATGAAAGTAGGAGTCTCCAGAGAAAGTGTTGATGGATGGCAATGTCACAGATGCAGCCAACCACCCCAGACATGAGTCATAACTTCTCTGGCTTGGTGGACTAATCAATAGACTATCCTTTGAAATCTTGTTGATAGGACCATCTAAGATGACAGAATTGCCCAAGGAAATCCAGTCAGTACTCAGAGCAAAACAGGAACTGCATGAGACTAGTTTAGCTTTTATTTATTTATTTTTTGCATTTTTAGTATTACCTTGTTGTGGTATAAATAACAAATTTAGTAACAATATTAAGAAATAAAATCACCTATTGCCTGTTCTGCCTCAAATATTTTCTTTGGTAATTTTAAGTTCATTTAGAAGCCATGTACCCACATATTCCTACTTTTATAGCTATATATATATATATATATATATATATATATATGTAGTGTATATTTATATGCAAAATTTTACTTTGCCTTTTATCACAGTAAACCATTAAAATTTTACCTTCCACAATCTCCAAAATTTTCACTTTATTAACATTCTTTTTATAAATTCCTGCACTATAGCAAACACAATTGTGAAAGTTATAGATTGAATATTATTCCACTATGATGATGTCCATGCTTTATCTGAGAATTCTACTGAAGACAGACTTTAGTCCATTTCCAAGTTTTTTCTTATATAAGAAAAACACTGTAGTGATTATCTTCATAATTTTCATAAGTATAACATTTGACCTCTGGAAATTATTTCTAATTTTGAGTAGCAAGGTACTGGATTGAAGAAGATGGATATTTTATAATGCTTAAGATACAGCATCATAAATATTTTCAGTAGGGTCCTCAGTCACCTTAACTAGAGTTGCACTGTTTCCTTATTCAGGTCCACCTTTTCTGAAGTAAAGTCTCAAGTGTGTGCTATGAGTCAGAAGAGACAAAATTCTGTGCTTGTGTTCATGCAGCAAGGAAAGTTGGGGAGTAAGTACTTTATGATACAAGGGGGAAGGGGAATGTTCCACATGTGTTTGAAGGCACTACACAGCTACCACTCATGCTATCATTCCATAGGACTAAGTGGACTAGACCAGTTCTTCCAGATAACTCCATAAAATGGCTTCACCTTTCATAAGTCTTACATGATTTTTAAGTATGTCAAACCTATAAGCACCTCTAGCTCTTATCTTCTCAAGTCTCCTTGTTTTAGTAACTCATCCTCCACTGAAATGCAGTGCTTTGGTTTCCATGATATTACACTCTGCCAGTTCTCTTTGTGTCATACAGTTCCTTTTCTGGTCTTTGTCCATTGATCACTAAATATTAGCACTGCTTGACATTTCACATGTAACCATATATCTACCTATTTTCTCAATATCAATTTCCATCACGAATTTAATCACTACTTTCTATTATTGGGCTTCCTTAAAAAAAAGGAAACTACAGTCTGTCAGTCAAATAGAAAGGGCATAAACACAAGGAAAACCAAGCTTGGAAGAAGGACAAAGGGTAAAGAATCATGAAGATCAGAGAAACATCACTGATGTTCTCAGTGGGTCATTTTTACTCTTTTGACCAGAATGGATGGTTCTCAAGAGCTCTCCTGGGGGCTACTTTGACCTTCAAATCTGCCCCTCCACCTGCCTGTCATACTTATCAGAAAACAACACTTTTGAGTTGCCTTTTAAGTCTCTAATGAGTCCCATCTCATAACCTATGTACTACTCTTTCCAGAGGGAGAATAACTGGTCACAGAATTCCCAGAAAAGTTGATATTCACTATCACTGGATTCATTTTGGTGCTTCCATTCTCCTAAACCTAGAGTGCTTGATTTAACCTAAGATATGTGCCCTACCCCCCATGGAGCAAGGGATGCAACCAGCTTCCCTGGTTGCATAGGTTCCCCAGCCACATAGGTCTTTTTGATATCATAGTCTACTAGAAAAGAGAAAAAGAATAATGGGCAATCTCCAGGTGTCCACTATTAAACCTACCTCCACTTCTCCTGCAAGATCATCATAATCTTGTCATAACCAGTAATGCTATCGCTAATTCATTTCAACCAAAATCATCTACATAAGAGGTAAATCTGATCTTGCCATTCCTTGCTGAAAAGCAGCAATGATTCCCCTTTAGCTAATTCTATCTAAAGTCTCTGTGACCTTGAGCCATTCACATCCAGCTCATCTATCTAATCCTCGTCTCACATTTTATATTCTAGCAACATACAAGTACCACATGCCTGGCACAGTGTCTGGTATGTAGTAGGTGCTCCACCAGTGGCTACTACTAAGTAGATGAATGAATACACAAGATGAGATGGAATGAGGTGGAATGAGATGAATTATTTTCATTCTAAAGTAAACTAAGGCTAAGGTAGCCCTTTGGTTCTTTTGTCTCTCATTTTCCTCCTAACCAGTGTGGGGCTCAAAACTCAGTGTGCACAGTGGGTATTCAAAACATTCAAAAATACTTGTTAGCTAACAAAATAAGCACTTTCATTTTACTACTCAAGAAAGAGCTCCATTGAATTTTGATTCCTGGCAATTTAAAAAGATTTTCTGGGTGTTATAATTATTGGCCTATTGTAGGATAAAAAGTGGATGAAAGAATTCATTAGCTCATTAAAATACAATGAGAGGAACATAATTAAAACATTTAAGCAATTTCTGGATCACAGAAAATGAATAATCAGAGGCACAAAACAAATTCTTAGGCAGTTGGTTGGTTGGTTGCAGCATGGCCACACCTCCTGCTTGTCATCACACCAACAGCAGGTTCAAAACCCTTTCATGGCCCCTCCTCACAAGAGAATTTGCTTTAATGAACTTTGTTCTTAACCCAGAGACTGGAAGTAGGGGCAGCGTAAGTGTTGGCAGGAAAGCTCTCTGGAAACCTGAACAAGAAAAGTAGACTTTTCTTACTCTTGTCACCATTTTCAGTAATTTGTCTTTGGCTCAACTGTCTGGTACCTACCACTGTTTTCAAGTGCTTTATACACATCCCACGTAATCTCCAGATGAGGTGTGTATATATATATATATATATAATTACCCTGCTTTTATTAATGAAATCAAGGCTGAGTAATGTGCCCAAGGTCACACAGTCAGCAGGCTATCAGCATGCAGATATAATTCCAGGCTCCCAAGATGTTCTGCTTTCAATTACTATGCATACCTGAAGAATAAAGATTCTCCCTCTATGATTTCCACAGCACTGGTCCCTAGAATGGAAATATTTAGCTACCATATACACCCACAAACCATCAGACATAACAGCTGGCACCCTGCAACCTTAATGGGGACTGATGGCCATTCCTGCTGTCCTCCTAGCCTACTCCTTCCCACCTTCATCATCACACTCCAGCTAACCAATCTTCATTCCTCGACACATCCTCTATCTCCCACTATTCCCAAGGGTCACTAGTTTGCCTTGAGTGCTTCCCAGTGACATATGGAATATCTGAACAACTACACCTAGTAATCTGAATGCACAGAAGGAACAGCAGTTTCTTATCTGAAGATTCTAAGAGGAAGAACACGGGGATTACAAGCCTCTTGTTCTTGGGAGTTGTGAGAATATTTTTGAGTGTAAAATTTGAAAAATATATCAAAGTGATATATTTTATATGTCTGTGGTATTCAGTTATTAATGTCTAGATATATTCTGAATCTCAAAAGATACAACAGAGACTGGAACAAGAAAAAGAGCCTAGTAATAGCCAAAGCTTGACTGAATTTCCTATAGAGTTTCTCTAAGTTCACTTTTCTTAAACCATTTATTTTAGGAACATTGTAATTGTAAATCCTTTTTCTAAATTTTTGAGATGAAAATCTTCTCTAGATGACTAGTTTTATAACTCAGTAATGTCTTTGTCAAGAAGGTAGGAACCATTCTTTTGAAATGTAGTCACTAATTCAGCTAACATCATGGTCTTCCATTCTCTTTGAGAAGATGGGAGCCTCCACTAGTCAGAGTTCTCCAGAAAAACAGTTCAGAGAACATATAGAGGCATATTTCACACTCTTCTCCTTTGTCATGGCCCCGCAGCCTTCAAAACTGATGAGAACTTGAAAACCAATGATGGAATCTGAAGATCAGTTCAATCAAAAAGTCAGGGTGGAGGGCATCCAGTGGACTGCGGTGAAGGTTCTGATACTTTGATAATGAACATAGCATGGTAACATACATTTAAAAAAGTCCTGAATCTTTGCTGGTAAAACATACTGTAAATTTACATGCTGTAAATCAAAGTTACCTTTTTTTAAAAAAAGTATAAAATCGGTCAAGAAAAGAAATTTAGATGTTAAACCTCAGAAAAATTAAAATAGAATAATGTGATTAATATATTAAATAAAGCAGAAGAAAAGATAGATAATTTCACCCCTCAAATGAAATGTCTATGGTGGGGCCATGGGGTTGGGGAGAAGGAAATCAAATGCAAATTCTGAAACTAAAAAATAAACAGTGACTGTCAGATTTAGCTCCTACATATAAAGAACTTGAAAAAAATCCTTGCTGTTCTACTCTAGTCAAAAAAATAAAAAAAAGTAGAACAAATGGAAAATCAACAAGTTTCCTAAGATCTCTTAGTGATTTGAGACCACAGAGCAAATCCTTACCCTTCTTCCCCAAATTTCCCCAAAGAATATTCAGCTATAAAGGAAGACTAAATCTCACTATGTGACACAAATGAACCTGGAGGGGATAATGCTAAGCTAAATAAATCAGAAGTAGAAAGAATAATACTGGATTATTTCACTCATAGATGGAATGTAGAGGGGAAAAAGGAACAGACAAAACTAAACTGATAACAAATCCTAGAAATCTAACTAATTGAGGCTACCAGACAGGGAATATGAAGACAGGGAGGAAAAGAAAGATAAGTGCCAGCTGAACTATGGAAGGAGGTTTCTAGAACTTTGGTGGTAGGCATGTTATGATAATAGACATCTGAAGAGCTATGAACCTACATGTTAAATCATACACAATGTTGCAAATCAATGTAATGTCAATAAAAATATATATAATTTTTTTAAAAGCTAGGGACAAAATTGGAGTTGACTGAACTTCTGTATGAAGTCTCAACAAATGTTTTTGAAAAAGTAATAGAGTTAATGCCATAGATATGCAGTGAAGGAGAGACATGAAGGATGGGAAGAAAGAAAAATCTATCAATGTATAAAGCGAGCAAGACTTCTTTCTTCCAGAAGTACTGAGTAAGAGCACATTGGCAGACCCACCCACCAGCTCAAGGGCCCTTTGTGACTCTTGCTTCTCCACTTTGTGCCCCATTCTACCCTGCATAGTGTCCACTGTACTACTTACTTCACCATCCACACCATCCCCCAATCTAAAAAGTCAAGGAAAGGGGAGAGGAGATGAAAGGGATGATGACACTCAAGTTCTTGATAATTCTGGGCTTGGACTTAAATTTGTCTAGTACTGTTTTCCATTTTCAGAACAAAGATAAAAACTAAAAAAAAAAGGGATTTCCTGATATTCCTCAGATCTTCTGCTCAATAGAATCCACGATTGAAAAAAATGGACTCATTACCCACCACTTGTAGCTTCCTTGGTGTCACATGTCTCTGGCCAAGTGCCAACTCACTGGGGTTCTATGACCATGGCAAGTATATCACTTTCTCTAGGAATCATCACATCTTAGGGTAACCCACTTCCTGAACCTCTCATATTTTGTTCTGGTATCTAGCAACACAGAAACCTTGGCCTTCATTTTTTTAACTAGGGATCCATGCACTAATTTTTTTATTATATAAATATATATATATATATATATATATATATATATATATATTTCACATCATTGTAATCCCCTGGGGGTCACCCACCTCCTCCCCTCCCTAGTAGCTCCAGCAAGTCCCTCCATCCCCATTGTGTACTTTTGTTTGGTTGTCCATATATTAGTGAAACCATTTGGTTTCAGTTTTTTTCTTTCTGACTTGTTTCTGCTAATATGATTTCTTCTAGGTACATCCATGTTAGCATAAAATCATAATTTTAAAATGATGAGTAATATTCCATTGTGTATATATACCACATCTTTTTCATCCATTCATCTCTTTTGGGACATTTGGGTTGTTTCCATGTCCTTGCAATTATAAATAGTGCTGCAGTAAACATCCAAGCACAGGTGTCCTTTTGTACCCACATTGAGTTCTCCTTTGGGTAGATTCCCAAAAGAGCTATTGCTGGGTCAAATGGCAGCTCCACTTTTATTAGTCTGATTAGTCTGAGGGTCCTCCATACTGCTTTCCATAAAGGCTGGACCAGTTTGCATTCCCACCAGCAGTGTAATAGTGTTCCTTTCTCTCCACATCCACACCAGCACTTGTTGCTGCCTGTTTTTTTGATATGGACCATTCTTGCTGGTGTGAGGTGGTATTTCACTGTGGTTTTGATTTGTGTTTCTTTGATTGCTAGTGCAATTGAGCAGTTTGTCATTTGCCTGTTGACATTTTGTATTTCCTCCTTAGAGAAGCATCTTTTTAGTTCCTCTCCCCATTTTTGACTGGTTTCTTGCTTTGTTTTTGCTAAGTTGTGTGAGTTCCTTATGGATCTTTGTTATCAATCCCTTATCATTTGTATGGAGGGTGAAAAATTTTCCCACTCACTTGGGGTTCTTTTTGTTTTCTCTGTTGTCTGTTGCTCTACAGAAGCTTTTAAGTTTGATGTAGTCCCAGTTGTTTATGTTTTCCTTTGATTTTTTGCTGGTTATAGCTGTATCAAGAAATGGATTTCTGAACTGTAATTCATGAAGGGTTTTGCCCAAGTTTTCCTCTATGTATTTTATGGTTTCAGGTCTTACATCCAAGTCTTTTATTCATTTTGAGTTGGTTTTTGTATATGGTGTTAGGGAACTGTCTTGATTAATTTTCTTTGCATGCCTTGATCCAGTTTTCCCAACACCATTTATTGAAGAGGTTTTCTTTGTTTCATTGTAAGTTTTTCACTCCTTTGTCAAAGATTAGATGACTACATATGTGTGGTTTTATTTCAGGGCACTCGATTCTTATCCATTGGTCAGATTGTCTGTTCTTGTACCAGTACCATGCTGTTTGGTTACTATTGCTTTGTAGTCTAATTTGAAGCTTGGGATAGTAATACCACCTTTCTCTCTCTCTCTCTCTCTCTCTCTCTCTCTCTCTCTCTCTCTCTTTTTTTTGGTCAGGATGTTTCTTGTTATTCAGGGTCTTTTGTTATTCCATATGAATTTCAGTATATTTTGTTCTATCTCTTTAAAAATGTCATTGGAATTTTTATAGGGATTGTGTTGAAAATGTAGATGCTTTTGGTAGGATGACCATTTTGTTGATGTTAATTCTTCCAATCCATGAGCAGGGAATGTCTTTCCATTTTCTTATGTCTTCTATCTCTTTCAACAGTGTTTTAAATTTTTCTTTGTATAGTTCTTTCACATGTTTTGTTAGGTTTATTCCCAGGTATTTTTTTTTTTTTTTGGTGTGATGGTAAAGGGGATATATTTTTTTAATTTCTTCTTCTTTGGCTTGATTTTTTGGCCATGCACTAAATTAAGGAAATCAAACTTTTCCAGCAGTTCCCTCTGATTCCCTCACCAGAAATATCTGTTCCCTACCCATCTGTGCAGAGAAAGTTTAATCTTTAATGAGCTTCATAATCAATACAAATGACTACACATTACACAGTGATACAACAATATGTGCCCATGGCTAGTGATTGCATGTAGGCACATATTACCATTTCTTTCAGGGTTTCTGTAATCTGTTTGAACTATTATAAGCAGACATCACCAGGGTAAATTTCATTAAGGTTACAGCTATGAATCAACTTGACATTTTCAAAGTGCTAGATAAATATGTCATCATTTGTTGTGTGTTTTCATTAATAAAATTTTATTTTGTTTCCATCCAAAAATGAATGGATTTATACTGCCAGTTCTTGTATAATAACACTTAGTTAGACTAAGAATTATGATAGTGGAAACTCCTTACCACAGTCTTCTTAATTCAAGCCAAGTGGCTAAATCAAGCAGTTTATAAAGAATAACATTTTGAAGAAGAAAAAAAAAACAGAATAAGATTCTGATGTATGGTCTGTAGGTAAACAAACAGGAAAGTGGGTTACAAACTTCCCACATTCACTGTAACCCCTCTGAGTTCCAGGAAAGAGTACAGGGTCACAAGCACAGTCTCCTTTTATAAACATGACAGGTAGCAAATCCATCTTTCATGGCCTTTTCTTGAAATTTGCCTCATTTCTTCTGAACCTTCTCCCAAAGGCTTCTGCTTGGGAAGAGTTCAGAGAAATGAGATCAAGACTGAAAGCAAGAACATGAGAGACCTGAGTTCAACAGGTTTAGTCTCCTATGAAGGTCAGCTATAAATCCTTGCTGAGGATCAAGGTTGCATATAGCCAAATTGTCTTTGAAAATCCCTCAGAAAGCCACTGCCTTGATGATATACTATCTCTTCATAAGGCTAATGGAGTAAATCATTAATTCTTCAGTTGAACTCCAGCTGAAGCTGTTGGTTTATGTTTGGAGGAATTTAGGAGGAATATCAATCACTAATCCCTAAAATCATCCTCAGGCAGTAACCGGCACATGTTAGAGGAGACATTTGGGAAATACGGGAAAAGCAGAAACACATCCCTTCTTCGTTTTCTCTCCCATCACTCACCCAGTGAGGGTGATGGGCAGTAGAATCATCAGTACTCTACAATAAATATTCCCTAAGGTGCACTTCCCTATTTTTCTCTTCTGCCTACCCTTTCCTATTACTTGCTGAGTTTGGCTGATTATCAATGGCAGTATGTCTAAAAATTAAAATGGCATTCCAAAACAACCTACAGCTCCTAATGCAAGGGTGGATATGGCCTGGTCATTTTATAGTGACCCCTCAAAAACTTGTATTATTGTTTGTCAGAGTCTATAGTAACATCTTCTCTGAAATTACAATATAAAAGACCATCAGAGACAGGTATTTATTTCTCATTTTCAATGACCCACTGATAGAAATGGAGGTCTAATTATTAATGACTGAATAGTAATTTTTCTCATGAGCAATTTTTAAACAATATTTTATAACCAGGTTGTGCTAATCAGTATAGTTATTTGTATTTTATTTTGAATTTTAATTAAAATTAATTTGATACATATTTTATTTCTTTACCAAGACAAAATTATCACTGAATAATATTTGTAAGGAGATCTGTTTTTATTTCTTCTCTTCCTAATGTGATGTCATCATAAAGAGAACTTTAAGGTAAATCCCAAGCAGATGCAAAGGAATTATGCGGTTTGGGGGGTCTAATGTCAACAGAAAATGCTTATGCAAAGTACATTTTATTCTCTGCTAGACTCAATGACTCCCAACAAATCTCCCAACAACAAATGACTCCCAACAAATCTTACTCAACGACTCCCAATAAATCTAGGACCTTAAACAATTTAAACAGTCTAACACAGGCTAAGTTCTACAATAGCATTTCCCCAAATTTGTTCTTTCAATACTATGGTCACAGAATTTTTATAGGTATTAGAACATGTTGCTTTGGGAAACAATTTTGTTTTCAAAAAGTTTCATTTACTACAGAACTTCTCATAGCCTTTAGTGTGTTGATATTCATGATATATATCAAAGAAAAGATTAAAACATATTCTACTTCCAAATGTATATAGTCACAGAATACTTTTCACCAAATATCTTATGTGACTAGTATTCTCTGGAGCATTATATGGGAAATGTCACTCTATCAAATATAATTGAGGACACACCAATATAGGAATGACCCAGAGGAAATTAAATCATTTAATACTACAAGTATTAACAATTGATATCGCTCTCAAGTTTATCTGAAGAATTGAATACTGTCTTTTGGCTATTTGTAGAAAGCAGTAAATGTTTGTGGGAGATCTAGATCAATAACAAATCAGGCTAGTTAACATAAAGGACTTGTCAGGAGAAAGGCATCAGAATACAATATTTAAAAGTCAAAAGAGGTTCTTGGAAAAGAAAGGGATAAAAGAAAGGATAAAAAGGGATAGATGAAAGATGAAACGAGATAGAAAATAGAAAAATAAGAGGATAAAACAACAAAAAAGTGAAGCAGTTCTAGAATTAATTCTATGTATTTTCTAAGCATCCACCAAGTACTTCTGTGTAAAGTGAGATGTTTTGCTAGGTTAGATCTATGTCCCCTTTCGTAAAGCTCAAAATCCTCTTTGCTATTTCTTTGTGTCCTTGCCTGGATATCTACAGGTTGGCCCAGTGATAAAATTTCATATGATCCCAGTTCCTGACAATTCCAACCTCAAACTCAGATGATATATGCACAGATATTAAAGGTATTTCTCCAAAACTGAAGGTCAGTGCAGGACATGCTGTGCACTATTTGCAAACGAGAAAAATCATTGCAGATGAGATTTAAAAAAACCTCTCTCATTAACTGGTCCCCCAAAAAACTAAGGACTAATTTATTGCAATAACCTTCTAAAACCACAGTGGCACCACTGGCTTCCCTAAATCAGAGATAGTGACCACCTGCCTATACGACCCATTCCTCAATTACTATTAGGCTTTAAAATGTTAATTGCCTCAGGTTTGTGTTTGTCTTCTTCAAAATTCAACAGACCCTCGCCAGTGTCCCTACAAATACCCCTTTCTTTTGTTAATAAAGTTGCCTTAAGGTCCATATCTCTACTAGGCCCCCAGCAGTGGCTGGGTAAATCTCTTCTCATAAATTCATTTCTCGTACCTTGTGTCTGGCTGCCACCAGGTCAGCATCCTAGTGATAAGAAGCATGATTCCAGGTTGCTCCCTGGAAAAGAACAAGGAATAAAGTCAAGGCATGATCATCCAGCTTCTCTGTCCCTTCTACATTGATGAATTTCAATGACCTTCAAACTCTAGTACCTGAAATTGGTGCAGTTAAGGCATTTGCCTAATCCTTTTACTCAAATTCCAAATCATCCCCATCCTCAAACCACCCCCATCCTCATCTTCTTTGGATCATAGATTTGAGACCTTAATCTATCAAAATCTAAATATCACAGTTCTGAAAATAGTCCATCTTGGATTCCCTACTGTTCTCTTTTGCCTACCTGTTATTCTTTCGACAACTTCATTTTGGAAGGCTACCTCATTGCATCTCTTCCTCTCATCTAAGTCAACCGATTATACCTGAGACTTGCATACTTAAACCAGAGCCCCAGGGTTTAAAATTCTTGTTTTCTTTTGTCATGCTGTACCCAAGTGTTGTCTTGCCTTTACATCTGTGCTAAGATGTTAGAATGTTTTCCTATCAAAGTTCATTGGAATCATTTTCATGTTAGTATTCGCAATCTTTCTTCCAGGATAATTTTAGTATCACTGTTCTTGGTTCCAGGTCTACACAGGGGTTTGCATCAAGGTTTTCAGTTTCAGCATTTGAAGTTACCAAATAAGACTCCATATCTATGTGTCATCACTGCCTCATATTTCACATTCACCTAAAAGACATTCACATCTTGTTGTCTCTTCCCACTCCTTAATTCTATACAAAAATAACAGAATCAATAAAATCCCACAATGATAGAGTAAAAGGACAAGAAAAAGTTAAAACTAACAGACTGACAGCAGAACTTAAGCTTAGAGCAAGGGAGGGGAAGAGAGGGTGAAATCAAGGGAGGGATGAGCACAAGAGATTAAGGTGACAGTTCACAATTGATATAGTGATGGGAGAACCCTGGGGTAAAAATACACATGTGTGTAACTAATTTAGAAATATAAAATTCCACAGTTGAATAAAATCCTTCCAAACAGCATATAAAACTAGTACCAAAATACTATTGTTTTGCCACTCATTTTGGATAAGATCCCCAACTTTTCCATGTCTCTTTTTCTATTAATGGAGATAACAGTTCTCTCAAAGTTTTTGTAGGATTCAACAGAGAAGGCATATGAAATATTTATTCTGTCTTGCTTATGACTAACATATATTGAAGTCTACCACTTTCGGTATTAGACAGGCTTTCGGTATTAGATAGAACACCAAGTTTAATGTCTGAGTTTGGGACTTCACATTTGAAAGGATTACCTAAATTTCCAAGACAGAAAAAGATCACAACAATAGGACTGTGTGTCTGCTCTGAAGACACAAGTTTTAAGGCAATTTTCTTCATCAACTGGCCCCTTCCTCCTCTGTTTCAAGGATTTCCTTCCTAAAATACAAGAACGGTGAAAGTAGAAAGCAAAAAGCAAACCAGCAAGTGAGCTATGCTTAGCAATACATCATGAATTGCAAAGAGAGAGGATTAAATAGAGGGGCGGCACTGGGCAGTGGTTTGCTGGGAAGTAGCCACTGCACTGGCATGAAGTCCCTGGCCAGATGAAAGGCAAATTCAGTTGAAAATTGGAAATTCTGAGTCACAAGTGTAATGATGCTCTCTAAACATTTTGATCAAGATGGGAAAAGAGAAATAGACCTTTTGAGAGAAATTACAGAGGATAATACTAGGTTGGAGTAAAAAATTAATACCAATGTAGCCCATTTACTCTTTTTTAAAAGTACAGCTTGTTTCCAGAGGCAGTTAAAGGGCAGCTGCCATAGCAGTGAAAACACATTCTCCATCTTCTCTTCAAAATTCAATTTGCCCAAACGGACCCTGTCTCTTGTATGCAACACAGAGGAATTGTTCCTGGGAGCCAAAAGGAGATGACTGGTACCCTGTGTCTCGCAGGACTCAGTTCTCCACCCCCCAGAAGCCAATGACCACTGCAGAGAGAACAGGCTGAATGTACTGGTACCTCGGCAATTTTCCTGCAGCTGTTACCCAGCAAGAGGGGACAAAAGGCACATACAGCATCTCAGAGAAACCCCACCTCTCTACTCCCACTGCTTCAATATATGAGTCATGTTGGATAAAGATTTTGAAAATGAAAACAAAGCCGGGGGAAGGAAAAATCCAGTCTCTTGCACCTGGTGTGCAAGGTGTTCCTGGATACCAAGTGTGCCCTCACACCTGGATACCAGTCTTACATACTCTTTATGTTTGTCTTCTCTTAAACAAAATTCCCATTCATTATCTAGTGGTGAAATATGCATGGAAGCAGCACTTTTGCCCTGCTTGATTTCCCAGAATTGGACTTGGATACTTCTTAAAATGCAGTGAACGGTTACTCAAAACTCCCTAGAGATGTCGCTACTTTTCTATTCTGATGATTGTCACCTTAATGCAAGTCCTAATGAGCCCAGGTCTGAAACTTGCCAGCTGCCCCCGAATAAACAACACATATGCCAGTTAGGGGTGGCTGTGCACCGCACAGCAAGAATAATCTTCCAACCAATACCTTGTGGGGGGAGGAAGGGGGCTTCTCCTATGCTCTCTTCTTTTATTGTGAAAATTCACAGACAATATTTTCATTTTCTTTTTAAAAATTTATTTATATATATACTTTTTATTGAGGTGATATTGGTTTATAGAGCTTTTTGTATTTTGAGAATAGAGGGGTCCCCCCTGTGTTATTTCCATAGTGCACCCTCCATCAGAGTACCCATAGTGTACCACCATAGTCCCTTGTGCTACCTTCTCATTTTGTTCTTGACCCTTCCTCTTCACCTTCTGGATTCCTCAGTTCTAAAATCAGCTTTCAACTGTCAGCTTTTAAGTTTGGTCTTATCTGACCCTTTGTTTGCGTTCCCTCTATTAAACTCTAAGTGACACCTCCTCCCTTCCAGTTCACACTCTCCTCTTTAATTCTGCAGATTTCCTTCTTGGTCAAATCTCCTTCCTTTCCAACCTTTCAGTCTTTGCACCCATCCCCTTATCTCCCTATCTGAGGCAAATTACTGCTTCTCCACCTCCACTTCTCTATCATCCATGATTCTCTGTATCAGAACCTTGCCTGGGACTCACCTTTAATTACAAGTGACTTCCTCTTTTCCATAGCATAGACTGACTGTAAGCACCTAAGAACTCCAAAAGATTCTGAAAAATTTGCATTTGCTCCAATCCTTCTCAAAGTGTGATTGCAAACACATGTATCAGAAGAATTACCTGTGAATTGGCTAAAATTGCAGATTCCTGGACCTCATTTCTTGCCTGCTATAATAGAATCTTTGGGGCATAAGCCCTCAAATCATCCCCTTTTTTGCAATCTTCCCATATTATACACACATTCAATTTGAGAGTCCTATATTACTCCAACTTCCTCGTTTGATAAATAATGATTTCTATTCACGGAATATATGAGACAACACAGGTAAAAGAAATTGCAAGTCAGTAGGATGGTTGCCCCAGTTGTCTGAACAAGTGGATTGAATCATGGATTTGCTAGTCCTGTCCAAACAACTTGACTCACCACATTAACCATGAGGTTCCATGATAGAAAAAAGCATTAGATTCTGACTAATGATTATCTCACAATTTCCTGAAAAGTGGAAACTGAGAGCCCACACGCTTAGTTAGAATATAACCCATCTGCACATGCCCAGGTGTAGCCCAAGCCAAAAGAAGCGGTGACACTGCCTTCCTCCCTTCCTCATGGATCTACCTTTTAAATATTTCCTTCTCACTCCCTTCAAAGAGAGAGGCAGGTTATATTTCCCTTTCCCAGCTCTGCATAAGGCTCTCTGAGAAAGCCTTGCTTGGTTCAATTATAACTAGCACTCTCTGGTGAATTCTTTGCCAAGTGGGCAAGAGACCCACTCTTTGGGGTTGAGACCCCTATAACATGGACTAACTGCCCAGTATGTTATATGCACTCATTTATTCATTATATTATATATATATATTTTTTTCTTACATAGTTGCAGGCCCCATATTTCTCTGACCACCATATGGTGAGACCACAGTGTTTATCTTTTTCTTTCTGACTAATTTCAGCTAGCATGATTCCTTCCAGATCCATCCATGCTGCCACATGCTCTCATTTAGATAACTCTCACAAATGTTTATGATTCCTCACTATTATTCTCTCCAGTTTATAAATAAGAAGCCAAGTCTTCTAGAAGTTAATTCATGGGCGTTCACTCTGAAAGTGACTGAGACAGAATTCAAAGCGAGGTACGGCTGGAACCCAGTGAAGAACAACCTTAGGATGTAGGGCTGCAGCCATGTCAGGCCTGTCATGGCTGACCTAACCTACTCATATTGAGAAGTTTCTTTTCTGTTCTAATCCTCTATTATAGGAGGTTGTTACCACAGTTGCATCCAGCCGGGAGAGCAAAAAGGCTGAGAGACTTAATGGTCCTGTAGACAGTGAGCCTGGGTCACTCAGAAAAATCATAATATCAATTTTCCTTGACTGATGAAAATGTTTGTCTCGTTTATTTCAGATTCTTGCCTCTACTTTCCACACATTTGCCTAGCTAGAAATAACATCAAGAAGTCTGAGAAACAAAACACCCCACCCTGCCCAGCAAGCATTTGCTTTGGGACCTTAATGCCTGGTAAAAAGCATGTTTCTGAGATTGAACAGGTCCTTGTAAATACTAACTGGGTGTTCTTCTTCCTCTTGGTAACAGGACAGGAGTAGACTCCACAGACTTGCTTCTATTAGGTCCAGAATATGATAGTAATTAATGCTCAGGGCTCTTCCCTGCCTTAGAAATACCATTTTTCCTGCAGAGCTGTGACCTCCCAGACTTCTCTGGTCCCAGAACATCCACAGTGCACAGATATTATGCCTGCTTCACACCAGGGGAAATCTCTTTGTATCAGCACAGGGAAAGTCCCCTAGCCCATTCATTTCATGAGGTGCTGGAGCACAGTGACAGTTCTGGAAGAAGGAATGAGATTTCATGTTGTTTACAAAAGAATAGAAAGACTCTGACTGTCATAAATCAACACAGATTGAAATCTTTATTGCAGGCTGCCATCATCTCTAAACTTGTCTCAAGCAATCTGTTGAGTTTATCAGAAAAGGCAGTCATTCTACATTCTTTCAGTAATACAGAAACTACAGATAACTCATCATATTTTCCAAAATGTAAACATTAAGCTTACACACACTTATATTATTGACCAATTTCTTCTTGTCTTTGAAAACAAGGCTAAACTGACTGAAATGAGGTTACAGAGAATCACACATTTGTTCACACCATCTATTATCATTCCTCAAATTGGTTAGAATGATGGGGGGAAAAAAGGCAGAGCATGTTTATAATACAGATAATTCTCTATAAAATTGTATTGACCTTCCATATTTGTATAGCTTTCTGCACATGGCAGATCCAGAAAGGATAGCGCTCTTTGAGAAAACCACTTCCAACATTTGGAGTCAGAGCCTTAGGCCTATGGAACTATTTTTTTCACGGTTGTTACCCTGGAGGGAGCATTCACTTGCTACCTACCAGGGGCTCTGACTGGATGGAATCGTGGCAGACTGAATCAAGTGAGACAGAGCAACAGTTTCTTCTATTCAATTATTGTTAAAAAACAAAACAAAACAAAACAAAAAAATTACTCCCCGTCCGCCAGCGGGCAGGATCCTGGCGTTCGGAGCTCCCTTGCCAGCGGGGAGCGAGGGGCGTCCGGGCCCATCTGGGTGAGTTCCCCCGTGGGGGAATGGTGTGGGGGGCGAATCCCCACCCACCAGTAAGTGGCCACAGCCACTTACAAGCCAGCCTGGGCGGCACCATGAAGCCCCCAGCCCCCAGAAGCCGGGGTGCATGGATGGGCCAGCGGCCCCCGGGCTGGCCCGCCCCCACGCCAGGACCTTCCGGCAGCTGGCAAGTTGGGGGGGGGGCTACATCTCTCTCTCACTTCTTACTCCAGCTAAACTTCAGAGCAACCAGAATAGGTGCAACAGAACCCCAACATAGAACAGGTGAGGGACCAGGCAAAAGTCCAGCCCACAGACCGGAGCTGGACACAGCAGATGGACAACCAAGTGAACCAGTACAAGTAAGATCAGAAAAACAACCATAGAGACACGATGTTACCAGGCGCACTTCTACACTGTCTGGGCCAAAACCCGGGACTTTAATTTGGAGATATATTCAAGGAGAGCAT
>PVHY01004710.1:30093-91114 GCA_004024945.1 Uropsilus gracilis
GGGGGGGGGGCTACATCTCTCTCTCACTTCTTACTCCAGCTAAACTTCAGAGCAACCAGAATAGGTGCAACAGAACCCCAACATAGAACGGGTGAGGGACCAGGCAAAAGTCCAGCCCACAGACCGGAGCTGGACACAGCAGATGGACAACCAAGTGAACCAGTACAAGTAAGATCAGAAAAACAACCATAGAGACACGATGTTACCAGGCGCACTTCTACACTGTCTGGGCCAAAACCCGGGACTTTAATTTGGAGATATATTCAAGGAGAGCAACACACCCTCCCCTCATCAAGGGAGAGGAGAGGATGACCAAATAGGGGATAATGGGCCCCCACACCAAAACTGCAAAAGGAAGCAGAGGAGATAACCTTCAAAGGCCACTCGCAGAAGCCTGAACTCATGGGCCGGCACGGTGGCTCGTGCCTGTAAGCTTCAGCCTATGAAGCGGCTGGGGCTAGGGATCGTGGTTCGAGTTCCGCCTGGAGCCCGTAGCCAGACCTAGTTCCAAACAATAGCTGGGCATGATGGCGCGCGCCTGTAATCCCAGCTACCTGGGAAGCTGAGGCTGGGAATTGCCTGAGTCTGTGGTACCCTGGGCAACGAGAGCCTGCGGTTCCACGGGCAATATAGCAAGACCTAGTCTCAAAGCCTGAACTCAGAGAAATTTCTTGACCAACACTGGCAGGAGGCAAGACCCCCAAAGCCCGACACCAGAGCCATAAGGAAAAGCAGCCAAGCAATGGAGATGGGATTGGATTGGAGAGGACGGCCTGCAGCAAGAAAACATGGACAGATCACAAACAAATATAACCTGGCCCCCCAACGCAAACTTAAGACTGAAAATCTAACAGCAAGGTGCCCCTGGACCCAACAACGCAGTCCCTCACCCAGAGAAAAGACACTAACACAGGAAAGAGACTAATGGACTCAGCACAGCTAATAAATAACAAAGAGTGGGGTGTGAGAGAATGGAGGGAACACAGGAGGGAGGAGGGAGGGGGAGAAATATATAACAGAGAGGTTGTAACCCAAAGAACAAAATAAAATTGTTTATAAAAAAAAACAACTACTGATTTATATATAAGTATCTTACTGAGTAACTTTACCTCCTTGAAGTATAAATGTAGGAATACTTTCCAAAGTAATTTCCTCAATTATGTTATGCAAAACTCCAGATTATCCTATGCAGTGCTACCATTTTAGAAAGGTATCAGAAGTTCTTGTTCACTTCAGTTCTAGATATAATTCAAAAGTTTCTCCATTTTCCCATTGTAGGTTAAACTTAAAATTTGAATGAGTCAAAATGCCTATCTTATGCACACCTTCCCTTCTTCTCTCATGTAGACTTTGACCTGTCCAATGCTAGGGCAGGGGAGAGTGACAGGAGATGGATTTTTATGTTGTATAAGACAGTTGATTTTAAACCACAATTATATATTACCTTTCGTAGTTTCTGCTGTACAAGAATCCAGAGCCACCCAGCTTGGATATTGTTGGCATAGCCCTACTCACGCTCTCAAGTTACAGTCAAATGTTGGTGGGGGTGGTGTTACTTGAAGTCTAGATTCAGATTGGAAGCTCATCTACTTTCAAAATGTCTTATTCTTATAGCTGGCATGTTAGTGCCAGCTCTTGGCAGGAGACCCAAGTTCCTCTCTACATGGACTTCTGTGTTGGTCTGTTTTAGTGTCTCATAGCATGGTATAGCTAGAAAGTCTCACATCACCTCTTCCACATTATTTTACTGATCACAAACATCAGTCCTGTTCCCATATTTAGACAGGTATCTCACAAGACTATGACGACTACTAGGTTTAGATTATTGTGAACTTTTCTGCTGCTTTATTACTATAATTATCTTACACATGTACTCTGTGAACACCAGTGTGTTCTGTGTAGTATGCATCCTGTGATGAAATTTTGTGTATATCTTGCTAATGGGAGCTCCCCACTAGAGACTTTCTTAACACAGGTGATTTATCTTTGATTTAGCACCCTATATCATTCCCCCTGTATCTTCACCAGCAGTTCATTCACACCACTTGCTACTGAAGTCCCTACACCCAGAAGGCATCCCTCCTAGTTGAAGTAGCCAAACTGGGCCAAGATACCTTCTTTGCATCTGCCCAACTTTTAGAAAGTCATTTCCCTGAAAACATGTGGACTCTCTACTCTAATTTGTCTCTCTGGGGCATCTCCTCTTTCCAGGTGTGTTCCCCCTGTTCAGAAAAGTACAGGAGCCAGAGCACAAGAAAAAGTCAGAATAGAAAACAAAAGTAATAAATCTTCTATTTTTGAAAATACCTATTGTTTTCACAAATGATTCCTTATGATGTCACTTCCCCACACAGAAGGAGAAGGGAAATTTTCCCAAATCCCAAAGGACTATGATGACCCTTCTCCTCTCCTCAGGGACTTCACAGACTAAGATGGCAGTAATAATAGGACCGATTTGACTTCCTCTTAATAAACAAACCCTGTAGGGTTTTTGACTGAAGTGTATGCTGTTCCTTTGCAGCTCTCTCTACCATGTGGGAGTATTTAGCAACTTTGGTTTTCAATTTGGGTTCTAGCCACAACTTAATGATTATAGGAGATGTTTTATACAATTTAAATATAAATGATATCCAAACAGGCTTGTAAAAGACTCACATCAAATTTTAATTTTTTTTTTTTTTTTTTTTTGTAATTTGAGCTTCTCTTTCTCCGCCAGTGATAGTTTATTATGTATCTCATAGTTGGACCATTTAAGTCTATCTGAGAGGCTTCTTTGGTGACTTTGCTTGGATTAAGGTTACTCAAGGAGAATAAGTAAGTTTTATCTCAGATGTCAAATTGTGTAATTCTCACAGCTACTTGAAAAACTATATTGATAACTTCAAGACTAAGTGGAAGTTTACCTAAGTAGAAAGGTAAACCTTGATCTAATAGCAGTGTCTGCCAGGGACATAGGTTGGAGGGAATAAGAAACAGTAATATTGAATATTTACTGGCTATAATTTATATAAGTTATCCTAATGTAAATTTCCTTGTTTAGTTCATCTTTTTTTTCTTCTGTTAGAGACCAGTACATAAATGAATTATTTGTCCAAGAACTAACCTTATACCTGTGTCTGTGTCCACTGATATGCCCAGTTTGTTACATAAAAATTTTACCTAAAGCCCTTTTATCTTGCATTGGTAACATAATTTCATATTCTGCTTACATTTAGCCATAATGCTGGCCCCAACTTAAATTCAATCAGGTCACAAGGAGTTCTAAAATGATGTTCCAATTATCTTGCACAAGATTGTCAATTATAAAATCCATGAATAATTCCTCTTAACCCAAAGTTTTACTCACCATGACATCCATCTGGAGTTTATTTCAACCTACATCTGTGTTACTCTTAAAGGGATAGTTTCTATAAGAATCCCATGAAAAATTAATAAGATTTCCCTTAAGTGATCCAAGAAGATACAAGTTTTACTGCAGTAAGTTTTAAGAATTCAATATAAGAAGTGAATGGTCAGAATAGCGGGGCACCATTTTGTAAGATACTTCAAAACTATGTGAATACTTTTTTCAAACTTGTGCGATTCAAATCAGATAACAGTATTACTGTCTTCTGCCTCCATATAATTCACTTATCAGCAACAAAGATTAAAAACAACTCTTTTCCTTCCCTCCCTCTCTTCCCTTGTCATTGATAGTAGAGAGGGTCTCATAAGAGAGAATTCAGGGAGAGTACTGGTATAATAGAATAACTCATCAAAGTTAAGCAATAAGAACTCACTAAGAGAAAGGATAATAGGTTTTGTAACTATTCTTCTAGGGAAGATGCTGTAATTTTTTAATATAAATTTCACAACATTGTAATCCCAGGGGTTTACCCCACCCCACCCTCCCCTCCATTCTCCACCCCCCTTTCCCTCCTGCTCAAAATTGTGCATTTCAATTTGGTGCTTAGCTAGTTTTGATTTTTTTCCTCAAGTCTTTTGTTTATTTTTTCACTATATCCCATATATTAGTGAAACCATTTGGTTTCTGTCTTTTTCTTTATGACTTGTTTCTGCTAATATGATTTCTTCTAAGTACATCCATGTTGTTATAAAATCATCAAATTTGTCATTTTTAATTGATGAGTAATATTCCATTGTGTATATATATACCATATTTTTTTTCATCTAGTCATCTGTTTTGGGGCATTTAGGTTGTTTCCATGTCCTTGCAATTATAAATTGTGCTGCAGTAAACATCTGAGCACAAGTGTCCCTTTGCACCCATATTGAAGTCTCTTTTGGGTAGATTCTCAAGAGACCATTGGCTAGGTCAAATGGTAGTTCCATTTTCATTAACTTGAGGGTTAATGAAAGCTCCACACAGCTTTCCATAGTGGTTGGACTAGTTTACATTCCCACCAGCAGTGTAGTAGTGTTCTTTCTCTCCACATCCTCACCAGCAATTCTTGTTGCCCGTTCTTTGGATGTGGGCCATTCTTACTGGTGTAAGGTGGTATCTCATTGTGGTTTTGATTTGCATTTCCCTTATTGCTAGTGATGTTGAGCAATTTTTCATGTGCCTGTTGGCCATTTGTAGTTCCTCTTTGGAGAAGTGTCTTTTTAGTTCTTCTTCCCATTTTTTGATTGGGCTTTTTGTTTTACTTTCTTTTGTTTAGTTGTGTGAGGAAGATGCTCTATTAAAGGAGTATGTTAAAACCTACTCCTCTGACAGATGGCAAGGTCCTATCCTCACCATTCCTGGCCTGAACTGTTAGTGTGTGACTGAGTGGTACCCAGGGACCCCAAACTGTTAAGAGGCGCATGCTCTAAAAGGATATCTGGTCATATGAGTGCACAAAGGCAAAGAAAACTTACTATTAGTGTGAATATGAATATTCCATACTTAATAGTGTTCAGAGAGAAAGACGAAAGTATTTCAAATAATAATTTCCCAATGAAATGCCAAAAATTACCTATCACTTCATGGACTAGCCAAGGGCTCAACCTGAAATGAAAGGGTTGAGGCCTGAATACTTGTCACAAGTCTAAGTTAGCTTATGGTGGGAAACCAAAATGGGGGTTAGACAGGTCCCAGAGAGCTAGGAAAAAAGGAAGCACCTAAAATTCAAATAATCATTCATAATCACCTAATAATCAACTATGAGGTCAAGATAACAACTACCATTGTCTTTACCAAAACATTGGAGTTCAGGGTATGCCTTCTCTGTGTGTCTTTCAACCATGTTACTCTTCCAAGTGTCTTTTTTAAGACTCTCTACATGTCTGACCTTCACATATCTCTCTTTTGTTACCCCTCCATGTGTCTCCTTTCAATTATATACTCTTTCCTTCCTTCCTTCCTTCCTTTCTTCCTTCCTTCCTTCCTTCCTTCCTCCCTCCCTCCCTCCCTCCTTTCCTCCCTCCCTCCCTTCCTTCCTTCCTTCCTTTTTCTTCCCTCCCTCCTTCCCTCCCTTCCTTCCTCCCTCCCTCTTCAATTAACATATCCCTTTTGCACCTTTCCAGCTGCCCTCATTTGGGAAGTCAAGTTCACAAGCTGGGACTTGTAATCCAACATAACTGCATATAAGTGGAGGTGGGGAATGTGACACCCATTCACTGAGCTGTGATACTTCTACCCCATCACAGAGCTGCATCTCTCACAGAATCTGTGATTATCATGACCATGAGAACATGGATTGTCAACAATGTAAAATACATACAAAAAAAAAAAAAAACAACTAGAGAGGGACAAACAAAAGGTGGAAATAAAAATAACTGAGGTTTCACAAAATATAACAATGCAGATTCTGCAAACGGTCTATAAGGAAGTTTAAAAAACTCACACATTTTGCACTACTCTCTGGACTGACTGAGCCTGTTGTCAAGTAGCTAGCAGGATGATTATTTTTCTCTCAGGTGATTCCCTGTACCTGTTTGCTCTTCTAGATGTTAGACATAACTCAGAAGCTTTTTCACAGAAACAGCTCAGCAATCTCAACATCTCTCCACCCATCTATTTACAGGCATGTTCTTGAGGTCTCCCTCTCCTTTACTCTGTCACTTTCCTCTTACCTCAGTTTCACCAAAGTCTTATCTTAGTCTTTATTTACTTAAGCATTAATTCTTTTGCTTTGGGTCAGGTCAAGCCTCCTCATTACACACTTCATATTTGACCTTAGGGAACACCGTTTAGCTTGCCAGCCATTATCTATGTTTCTGGAGTATTAGCCCTTCCCTTTGCCTTAACTAAGGGTCAACCCCACACTCAGGAATCCTAGCATGGACAGGTGATCAAAGGACCCCTCTTAAACAAGAAGACAGATACAGATATGTTCCTGAAATATTGTAAAGTTCTCATTTCTTCATCTCCTGGGCAAAACTAAGAATGGAAAGAAAAAACAAGAGGAAAAAAAATCAACTAGCTCCCTGTTACCCCTTTCTCTATCACCCACATGGGGTATGGATAAAGCAGGTAAGTAGTAATACATTCATCTTATTTTTCCCAACATGATTGTCTTTTAGAAGGTCATCTCCTGGAAGTCAGAGACTCTGTCAGAGATTATGTCCATGTAGCAGCAAGTTAACAAGTTTGAAAATAAAATCCATCAATTGAAGTGTCATCTCTGTTTGCCACACCAGCCAGTTTATTGTATTCCACAAAGTTGACTCCCTGGCTGCTTTTTGACAATAAGAAAACTTGAATGTTTAAAAGTGCCTTAGCTGTTTGGCAACAAAATGAGTTTATTATAAAACAAGCCCTGAAAGGAAGAAGCAGCAAGGTGGACTTCAAACCCATGCTCATCCCCAGATTAGCCCTGGATGACTCATGTAGAAATTGGGATGTGATCTTTATGTTTATCTTCAGAGAAAACATGTAAGTTGTTCATGCAACGTAAGTAAGTTATAATAACATTATGGGATAGAACTGGTAATAAAAATGCATCCTTAAATGACCCCATTCTTAAAAGGAGTTATTTGATTGGCTACAACTACTCATATGGAAAGAAGTCTAAGAATTTTTATCAATCTTCAACATTTGCAGAGTTATCTCAGTAACCAGAACTGTAATAAGAGGTCCTGTGGGAAAGGGGTGACCCAAATCTTGACCTCAGACTGCCTGCAATTTCTGGAGCCCAAACAGACACATATCAAAAAAGGAATATAGGTTTGTATAGTATAGCTCTCGATGGAGGCAAATTGTTTTTTATTAGAAATTCAGCTTCATGCACTGGGGAGTTTCTTAATCCTGGTCCCTCAGATAAGGCAAGCATTAAAGGAGTTCTCATCCTAAAAGCAGAGGTGACTACCAGGTGTTTGGTTCTGTCACCTCAGTCTCTAATTTCATGTACATTGCCTTTATTTTTGCGCTGTCAAAACTGCCAAAAGTTCTGTTTCTGTGATACAGCTTCAAGCAGTCTATGACAATAAAAAATCTCTATATATCTCCATATTGGTCCATACTTCAGAAAGCATTTTATACACGTAATTTCATGTAATGCTCTCAGTAATCATTTGAATAAATAGGTGATATTCCCATTTCCCATATGAAAAAATTAAAGCTCAAAAAATTTACTAATTGTTCTCATTAGCTGGCTAAGCATTAGATTTACTTAATAAGCTTTGAAAAAAATTACAATTATCAGGCCAAGCCAGAAAGCATAGTAAGTTATTTTGTTATAAAATACCAATCTTTGAGTAGTATGGGGGCAGGGAGGACTAAAAACTAGTTCATCCAAGTGCACAAGACTTAATGTGGCAAAACCTATTACCAAATATTTATCTTCTGCCTCCAAATACAGCTATATTCCTAAAAATCCATTTTGCAAAGTGCTTTCAGCTAAATCTCATGATCCACTTTGTGCAACATGGTGAAGACTAACCACAGCATCTTTGGTGGAATTGTGCCAAGGTTGAGAGTGTATACATGAAAGTTTTTTCAAAATCACAAAGCAATGACTTGGATGTGAAAGAATCTGAAAGGAATAAAATTTGTTTCAGTTTGTCAAAATTTTATTGAGAAGAAAAGAAAACGAAAGAGTGTCATAAGCTGCCAATGTAAAGAAGCGATTAAAAATCTTTGAAATACTATGAGGCTTATGAAATAGAATTTCACTTTACCGTAGACTTCTCATCCTCTAATTTCATCATATAAACTTGGGACAGAAAGGGACTTTGGGGTGATCTTACCAACCTAAGCCATCATATATCCTCAGCTCCAAAAAACAGAAAGATGGGAAGGAGTTGCCCTCATTGTCCTCAAACTTTATGGCCTTTTCCGATTCTAACCTTCAGAGAAGGTACCTATTTCTAATTAATATTAATTAGATTGCAGGAGTCCTTTCATAATGTCTTCATATATTAAATATCTTACAATTTTACACTATTTTATTTATTTATTTATTCTTTAATATTCATTATTTAACTTATATACAACATCAGCAAGTGGTTGCTGGAATGCCTTCCCCTCCCCCCACTTCTGATATGCCACCTAAGACAGCAAGGTGCCCCCCCCACTCCATGGGAGAGGCAGATCACAAAGTCAGGGCATCAGCTGCACAGCAAAACTTCAAACTGAGGGAAAGGAAATGATCTGCAAACAGCATCAGCAGATGCATAGCCACATCAAGAAACTTCTATAATGACAATGACTGGGAGCAGAGGGTAGAGCTATAAGGCAAAGAGGCAGCAAAGCAGCACAGAAAACAGAATGGAGATGACAGTCAGCAGTTTTAAGACACAGATAGACCTCAAATGAGCATGAACTGGCTGCCCAATGCAAAGTTAAGACTGAGAACTTACAGCACGGTTTGCCATGTACCAGGAAGACAGTACCTCACCGAGCAAAAGGACACTGCCACAGAAAAAGAAGAGACCAATGCACTTAACATAAATCAACAATCAACAAGGGGAAAGGAGTCAATTTTATACTTTGTTTTAAACAAAACAAAGAATCAGACAACATCAAACTAAAATCAACCCCTAGAAATCTGAAAATAAATCTAAGGTTAACAGAGGAAGAGGAGGGTGTGAAGGAAAAGAAGGAGGGGAACAATGGACTCTAGTGAAGGACTATGGGTGCCTCGGTTGTAGGGTGATAACATATCCCTGAAGAGGTGGTGTCCTGCATCTTTGAATCATATGCAGTGTTGTAAACAGAAGTTACTTTAATAAGATTTAAACACACACATGTGGCTGGGCATGGTGGCACATGCCTGTAAGCAGCAGCCTAGGAAGCTGTGGCCGGGGTCAGGGATCGTGGTTCAAGTTCCACTGGGGGCAAGTAGTGAGATCTAGTTCCAAAAAAATATAGCTGAGCGTGGTGGTATGCGCCTGTAATCCCAGCTACCTGGGAAGCTGAGGCTGGGGATTGCTTGAGTCCCTGGTACCCTGGGCAACGTGAACCTGCAGTTCCATGGGCAAAAATAGCGAGACCTAGTCTCAAAAAAAAAAAAAAAAGATGGTTTACTACCATAAACACACACACACACACGCACACACACACGCACACACACACACTCACATGACACACTGAAGGTGTTTTGTGTTCCTGATGGAAAGAGAAGTCTCTGGGGGCTTCACAGTTTAGGCGGTTTTCCTGAAACTACACAACTGGAAGAAATAAGCACTTGAAGCATCAATTGATATTTCTGCTTGAACACTTTCTTTTGCTGGATCTGAGTCAGAAGTTACCATTGCAGGGTCAATGCGGGGACAAGAGTGAGAAATATTCTAGAACTCTGAAACAAGATGTCTCTGAGATTAAACTCCAAGTGAACTGAAAAATGTGCAGAGTAGACTTAAAAAGGCAGAAGCAAATAAGACTTTGGCTTAGGAGAAAATGGAGAAATTATCACATTGAAAGAAAGTCTTAATCTTAAGGAGGTTGACCACATAAACCTGTAAAAATCCGATTCACAGAAATGGGTTTTGATTCTACTGTAACTAAGGAAGAGAAATTCTTCATCCAAGAATGAGGAGTCACATGAAAATAGTCGCTATATGGATGTGGGGGAGATGGGCTTGTCAAATCCTGGTTTTGTAAATAAAGTTTTATTGAACAACAAGACTGTTCATTCCTTTATTCATTATCTACATCAGCCTCTGTACTACAAAGGCAGAGCTGTGTTGTCTTGAGAAAAGCCATATAGCCTGAAAAGCTTAAAACATTTACTATCTCTCTGTCCCTTTACTGAAAAAGTTTGCCAACCCCTGCCAGAAAACTTAGCAGTCATATAATTAGTTCCCATTGCTCTAATTCTATCCTGCATAAGCAAACTTGTGATTATACTTGACTTCCCGGATAATACACCAACAAAGGAGAGAGCACTTCACTCAGCCGTTTGTTATTCCTGGCTCTATTTGCCTTCTAAGTTTTGTTTTGTATTTTTTCACATCAATGTCTGGAGGATTGCCTTATCTGAATCATCCCCCATTAGTGATGATTCCTTTCTAAATTTATTAATACAACAACAACAAAGCCATTGTAAGCCTATAAGATTAACGACTAGACAAGATTGTGATAGATTCACTTTTGTTCTTGGAAAAGTACATTCTTAATTCTAGGGAGGCCCTTTGGTAGCATAATGTAAGCAGGGAGTCTGTGTCCAGTTCCCTTCCTGCAAGGAGCACTTAGACTGGCTAGAAGACATTTTGGTTGAATCCAAAATGTTCACGGAAATATTTGGTCCATTACAACCTGTCCTTGATATTTAATCCTAACCCAAAACATCCATTGAGACACTTGGTCCTCACCAAAGGGTCCTTAAAACTTGTTCCTGTCATACACACTCATACTTAGAAAACTTCCCTGTGTTCAAACAGTTCACAACATATCTCATACATTAAAAATACCCTTGTGTTTTATAGATCCAATAATTGTCTTGTGGTTGTTTTGTCGGTAGTAACCCTTCTTGCTTTGGTAACCTACCTGGTAGTAGCACATGGGTTGAGTAGATGGGTCAAGATTCCCACCTTGCAGGAGTCCTGTTAGGATCAAATTGTAAGGACCTTTTGGCACAGACCAAATGTTTCAATGGAGATTTTGAAATAGGACCAAATCTCAAAAGCCTTTTGGCAATGATCAAAAGTTTCAATGGATTTTTTTGGATAGGACCAAAATGTTCTGTAAGAACACTGACTTTGTTATTTACAGGAGCAGCACTCCCCCATCGACAGCTTGTTTCTACATGGGGAGCCAGGTATTTATCTTTAGCCACATTCACAGCTTTGAGATTCTTTTCTGACCTTGTTCGTGTAGTTGGACACCTTAAATTTTAATTTGGCGTTACATTTTTAAAAATTCATTTCGTGTTTGTTTTTATATTCTATATTCTTAGAATAAAAAGAAAGTATATTATTCTAAACATGTTAACCCAAAACATCATTTGGTGACCTGTCCGAAGGAATTTGCTTACTTAGTTTAATTAACTAGATATTTTATAATTCATTGTTCAATCAACATTTATTAAATGTTTCCTATGCTTTTGGTACTATGCTCTGCTTTGAAGATTCAGTGGTGAAATACACAAACCTTTGCTTTGGAGTTCAAGGTTGCAGGTAAGTGGGACCATTTGACAATATACCTTGAAAACTAAACACGATTGTCAGATTGACAATTCCCCAGCTCAGGTTCATTGAGCATTATGTTAAAAGTAATCTCCTTTCGCCTTTAGTCAAATTTCATGTCTCTTTGCTCTTAATGAACCACCAAAGTTGGCTTGCCATCTAAGTTATTCACTTTTAAAGAACATCATAATTATATCCAAATTAATACTTTGATAAGCAACAAAAATTAACAATACTGAAATTTTAAGTCCACGGGGTTAGGATATTTATATTTACATGCTGTTTCTCATGGTATTCTGCAAAGTCTGAGGCAGGGCAACAGACATCTGTCTTAATATGCGATATCCTGGAGCAGGGTAAAGAGTGCCCAGGCATCCCCAGGGAGGAGCAGGAGAGCTTCGTACAATAACCTGTTTCAGACAAAAAACCACTCTTTTGTCTTTAGATCCCAGCTCCGGAAAGAGCAAGTCTGCCCTTCAAGCTTTCCATGAAGCTTTTGGCAAATATGACCGTCACACATTCCACCACAACACAGCAATTTCGTTTTTTGCACACCTAGACGGTCAGGTACTTTGCAGCTTCATTCAGAACACTCAGCGATGACCTTCCTAACAATTCAAGGAAACAGAAGCATCATGGTGGATTCTTAATGCAAACATAGTTGAATCAAATAGGATCTCTCATAGCATTTTCCAACATAAATTAATCCTAGAATCCTGAGTTATTCAATCACAACTTACAAATATGAAATTACTTTTCCCCACATGTTTTTACTGATACGAAAAAGGACCATCACGGGTATTTTTTAAATTTAACGCCATCTAGTGGTCGTTGAGAAAATTTTATCTCATGCTTTGAACATCCAAAACGTTCCAGGAATCTGTGCTCTTCACTGTATATGCCTTGTCACAATTGCTCTTTACAACATCCTTAGTGGTTCTACAGCCTAAACAGAGAAGGAAACTAAGGCACAGTAAAGTTAAGTGACATACCATATTCACATATCTAATAAATACCTACTTGGGATTTAAAGAGAGTCCATTGTCTTCAGACTCTGCCAGAATGCTATAGTATAGGAAAACTCAACTTTGATTAAAAGGCTGTAGTAAAGTATCTCCCTGACTGTCTCCCTCTCTGTGTGTCTCTTTGTCTGTCTCTGTCTCTCTGTGTCTCTGTCTCTCTCTCTGTCTCTCTCTCTGTCTCTCTCTCTGTCTCTCTCTCTCTCTCTCTCTCTCTCTCTCTCACACACACACACACACACACACAACCAGGTACAGCCCTCACATTTTCATTCCACAACTGCTCCCTTTTTTTCAATTTCCTGGCGTCTCCTTCAAGCAAGATTTCAAATTCACATGCTGCATCTAAAATATTTTGGATTCACTCACTGCACAATATGCAATTACTAAATTCCTAAGTACTAGGCTATGTGCTAAGTCCTGGGAGTGCAGGACACCAAGGAGATGCAGTCTCTCATTTCATGAAGTTTAAAGCACACCAGGAAGATCTTCTGTTGAACCTGAGGCCCAAATGAAAAGAGAAATATAAGAAGACTTCCCTGAAAGAAAGATCTATAAGAGTACTGGACAAATGGGAGCAAGCCTGGTGCAGGAGACCTGTCAGGGCTTTCTAGACAGAGGAAGAAAACCTCAGAATCACACTCACACAATGGAAGCTTGCCAGTGAGTCAGTGTGCAATTCAGGCATTCCAGTTCTTTTCCCATAACAGAATTTGAATGAAAGACCATAATTGAGTATTTTTTAATACTTAGAACAAATCATTTTTACTGAGAATTCTAAACTCACATGCTGTTGGAACTATTCTAACTATCCAAACATAAAGATTGTTCTGCTATTTGAAGTTTCCTTGGTTCTTATGAACAATTTAATAATTCAAATGTCTCTGATGTAAGATTATTAATTTGTTTTGAGATTTTGAAAACCACACTTACGGAAGATCTTAGGATAAAGAGAGAGAATAGAAAAAAGTAAAGAAACTAAAACTAATACCAGTATCTTTCCTGTAAATAAGAAACAAACAAAACTTTTTGGAAAGTTTTCTTCCAGTCCTTATTCTATGGCTATTATATAATATTAGATTATATAAGCAATTTCAGTTTATTCATGTAACATAATAGTTGCTTCATTTATTATAAACCCTTTATTAATATTATTTTAATAGGTAGGTGATATTTCATTACATGTCTATCAATTTCCTTAACTCATTTTCCAAATATTTGTGGATTTCTAGTGAAGACAAGACCTGGCCACGTGAGGTGCAGGACAAACCAGACCCAGGCCTCCAGAAACTGGCCAGAAGCCTGAAAGAATGAGTGCACATGGAAGGCATGCATGCCGCAAAGTTTATTGTTTCATAGAATCTTTTGTAGTTACAGAATTCAAAGGTGGATGAGAACTATGGCATGTTTCTCATTAACTAGTTTGCTATTAATTGTCTCACTTGTTATTTTCTACAGGTCTGATTCTCAGGATGTTCAAAGATGATGTTCAAGGACAAGGAAAAAGGGAGTAGAGAGCACGTAGCAGGGAGCGGCTTGACCAAGGAGACTACCAAGTAAACATAGCTGGAGTAGACCTCCCTCGGGAACGGTATGCGGATGTAAATCACACGTGTGTTCTCAGCCACCAGGCAGGTCCACTCAGATATGTTTCCAGAGTCACCACAAGGTCTCATGCAACAGTGCGGAGCATGTGATTGTTTACAAAGTTTAATATATAGACTATATGAGTAATAAATGGCATGTAGCAAATAATACATAATAAATAATGCATTTCATAAAACTCATTTCTTTAATACATAGTTTGTTTGCCAGACCAAAACCAATCAACTAGTGGACATCACTATCAATGTTTAAAAACTGAGACAGCTTATTTACATATCTATAGAGAATTTAGGAAAGCAGCAAAGCAAATTAGAAAGGCAAAATCTCTGCTCAAGAGCATGACTTCAGATCAACTTCTTTCTTGAACTATTAACTAGTTTGTACCTCCAGTGTAAGACAAGCTGTGGTAAAAGTTAATAGGGAGCTTTGTCTTATTAGGATTCCAGCAAGCCATCCTAAAATCCCATTTGTGAAATGATGTGTCACATTAACACAGTTTATAGGCTTAATCTCTGCAGCCTAATTGAAAAATTTAATATTGGTGACACTAATTTGATTCACACAATCACACATACACATACACACATATCAGAGGAGTTGTAGGTGATTATATCTCAGTTCCTCTTTACTTTGAACATATTCTGGCACTTATCTAGCTGAAAATTAGTGGCACTTCAAGAGCTAACTTATGAATCATTTATGAGTCACCATTTGTGAACCAACTTTCATCCCTTTGATATTGGTTATTTTCCAAATTTGAAAACAAATTGGAATGGTAACTTTTCTTTTTCTAATGATGTTCTAGTGAATAAGTATATACTTTATCAAGCATATAGATGCTACAACTCTAGAAAAGAATTTCCATAGAGAGGTACTCAGAAGAGACAGAAGGTACATCATTGTGCCATGGGTAAGAATATGAAAGTTGGATGTTCTGAACACTGGTGACTAATCTGGACCCTCCAACATTTTCTTCAATTCATACCAGTATCAAAACAGGGTGACTGTAGGCTGGTCCACAGTGACCACACAGATGGTTGCCACACAGATTCAATCCCATGTAGACAGGGGGAATTCAGTGGAAAACTGACATTTCAGAGTCAAACCCATTGCATTAGGTCTTTGGATCATCCATGTTCTTCATGTGCACCAAGGTCACTAAGTTGCTGAACCTATATTTAAGCCACTTTTCTTGCTTTAAAAATGGAGTTAAAATAAGTATAGTATATATAGTATAAAATAAGTAAAGTAAGATAGAGTATAATTCAGTATAGGATTGTTAGGAAGATGATTGAACTAGTCCATGGAAATCTTCTAGCACATTTTCTGGCATATGGAAAACACTCAATGAATTATTACTATTATCTTCAAAACTAATAATCATTTTTAATCAATGAGTTAAGTAGTCTGCTTTCAATAGCTCAATTAGGAATCGACCTGATTAGAAATGCACCCTTCAAACATCTTATTCCTCTTTAACTCTATCAAAAATCTAGTCACCTTGACATAAACCTATATTTGAAATGCACAACTTGTTGGAAGGACAGAAAGGTAGGTAATAAATACTTCAGAATTAAGTCCACCTACAGAAATGTTACCTTTTATTCATCCCACAGTCACAGTGCCAAGAGGGCAGGGACACTGTCTTCCTTGTTGATTCGCAGACACATTATGGCTGGCACGTAATAGGAACATACCTAGTCCCTTAAAATCACTCAGTTCCTCAAATGTCTATTTATAAACTCAATTTAGGTGAACATGTTTTCTTTCTTATTATAGAAAAAGTCACTAGAATGTAACCTTTTTAGCCAGGCTCTCTCCTGACTTTAGTTATACCACTGTCATTGGTGAATACAGAGGCAGTCTTAACTTTCTCAAGAAAACACCAAGTATAAACAAAACTCTGAGAAATCCATGAGGCTTGCACATGTCCACAACATTTTTCAGCCCTTCAGAATGAGTCTTATTAAGTTTTTTAGACATTGCCAACAAAGTAACCCTCTCTCTCATTCCATGCAAACTAGGGGGAGCCTAGTTAGAATTTCATTAAATCTGTTGTTTTCTAAACTGAAGGACAAGAAAACTAACAAACTTACAGCAGAACTAAAGCAGAAAACAGCAGGGGAGGGAGAGTGAAGTCAGGGGAGGGATGATCATAAGAGATTAAATTGATGGTTCATTGAGTGACATGGTAGTGGGAGAACCTAGGGGTATACAACAATGCAAAAAATAGATACGCATGCAAACAATTAAAATAATAATAAAGACAAAAACAGTCAGTTGTCTTCTGAGTCCTTATCCAATGGGACAAAAAGGGCATGAAATCCTCACATTATGGTTGGATTGGATTTGGACTTTGTTCAAACTATTATCAGATTAATTCATGGCATTTTACCTCTAGTAACAGCCCAGCCTCCAGCCTCGGTTATTTTCTGTGTCTGCCATCCTCTAGCAAGCAGCCTTCTCCTCCCTTAGAAATCTTTTTTTTTTATTTTTCAGAATCATTTTCATTTTTCAGAATCAGCAGACCAGTGCAATTTACAGTGATATTCAATGCATATTTCAGAATTTCATACTCCATAATTCAGAACTGGATATTTTTGTGGTAATATTGAAGATGCCTTATATATAGGGTGGTGATATGTTCTAGTTTGCTTTAGGACTGTCCCATTTTATGCCAGTTGTCTTGAATTACATCCAATTTAGCATTTCTTCATTTTGTTTGTAATTTGTAATAAATTATTATTGGTTGCTTTAAAATAGAACTAAGTGTAATTGTTAAGCCTTGCCTTTGAACTTCCAGCTTCTGCCATGCTCATGTAATAGCACGTGAGGTGAGTTTGCCAGAAAGACAACTCCCATCTTTAAAATTGATTAAATCTGGAAAATAAGCAGTCACTATCCTTATCTCTTTACCTGATCCTTTCCTGGCCTTTTCAAGTTTACTATACAGGGTGCTAAAATGAAATGTGTTTATTCCTTCTAATTTCAGAAGGTGATATTTCATGCTTTAAATGCCAAAATTTTCAGCTTTTGAAGCTTTTAGCAAATTGCAATTATTGAAAACAAAGCTTGTGAACAGAAAGACATTTAAATTGATCTTTGTTTTTAAAAAAGTAATGCTTTAAGCAAGGAATCAAATGGTATAGAAGACTTAATTTTGAAATTCTATAATTACACTTTAGAATATCTTGACTTAGAGGAAGAAAATTTGAAGGTATCCTATGGAGGAGAGAAGACAGCCAAATGCAGCAAACCAAATGCAATGAATGCATTTAATTATGTGTAATATAAAGAAAACATTAAAATGAGGTGTTTATTTAAAAAAAAAAACAAAAGGTTGGACATATAAGCATGATCACTAAATGACAGTGCTACTACCAATATTTGCATTGTTCTAATAATGAAAACACACTATTTTTACACATAATAGTGACATAGCCATTTGGGGGATACAAGTACATATGCACAAATGTGTATATGTAGGAGGAGGATATAGTTTCTAAATTTATTAAATAGAAAAACAACAGATAATGTTAAAATCATAAAGAACATGAACAGAATACTTTTAAATGCAAGTAATGTCAGAGAAACTGCTGAGATAGTTCCAAGTGGTTGTTTCAGGGTCACACAAGTAGATGAAGATGAAACAGATGACAGCTTTATTAACATGGGAATGCTTTTGACTTAAAATAAATATGTACATGTATTTTTTCTAATTTAAAAGTTAGTACCTTGCCTAAATCTCCTCCCTGCAGCCCCAACCCATTCTCAACCCTGATGAAAGATATCCTAGATAGATTTGGAAAGAGAGGCAAGGGAAAATCTGGATGAAAAGAACTTTGGGTTGCCTTTAGGATAGATGAAGAAAGAAGGCAATTAACTCCACAGTTATCTTGAGGCTAGTCCTGCAGAGAACAAGGTCAGAGTTCAGAATCCTGGCCCTAGCTCTGGCATCAGTAACGTCCTTCATAATGTCAGCTAAGACTTGAGTTACAACCTGTCATCAGAGCTCCCCCTGCAAGAGATCTGGAAGACACCTTGGTAGGTTCTGGAATCAAAATTCTAGCTAAAGTTGTCAATCTGGTCAAGTACTATCTTTTTGCTGATAAGTTCTCACTTGCGGAATTCTCTTCAGTCTCGACACGTCTAGTCACTCAAGAGACAACTGTTAAAGGACTGGTTAATGGGATGTGAGTGTATGCCAAGGTATTTAGTTAGGCTGTCATCCCTCTTTCATAATTAGCTATGCTTTATGCATTTTAATATTTCCAATGATTCTTCATTAACATTTAATTGTAGGTAATAAGGGGAGAAGACTCTAAAATACTTAAGAATCAGTCTGATTACTCTGTAGCCCCTGCCTAGAGATTTTACCTCATCCCATCAAAGTAATATTTAAGGTGCATTATCTGCTATGAGGGATTCAAATATGTGAATTGGACCTAGATTCTGCTCTCTGGGGATATCACCTTGTCTCCTAGTTAAGAGAGAGAGAGAGAGAGATAAATAGAAGCATCACTACCCACCAAATACTCTTCAGTGCTAAAGCCATGTAGGTGAGTACCAGAAGAAAACAATTCTGTCTAGAGGCCCTGGATGAGTTTTGAGCCAGATCTTGAGGAATGAGTAGGATTTTTTGATGGAATGTATTGCATGGAAATCAGGTAGAAGAAATACAGAGGAAAATACCAAGAGGAACAAAGTGCATTTGGAGAGGAAGAAATGGGAGGGTGTTGTTGGGTCACTGCTTATGTGGGGACGTGGGAGTCTTTACAATTAGGACACAGCTAAAAGCAGAAACATCTTTCTAGAAAAGATAATAAATTAGGTGTCCCACTCAATAATTTTATTTTGAAGTCTTGTTGCCTGGGGCATTGAAATACTGCCAGAGTGACACAAAAAGAGATGATATTAGAAATTGAAAGTGGTCTGGAATTCAACCTTACTATGTTGATCTTGAGAGCAGGGTGGTGACTTTAAATGTAAGAGAGTAGTCTAGGTTCATTCTTTTGCATGTAACAGTTCAGTTTCCTCAGCACCATTTACTGAAGAGGCTTTCCTTGTTCCAAGTATGTTTTTTGCCCCTTTGTCAAAGATTAGTTGACCATACATGTATGGTTTTATTTCTGGGCATTAAATACTGTCCCATTGGTCTGTATGTCTATTTTTATTCCAGTACCATGTTATTACAATTATTATGGCTTTGTAATATAATTTGATGCATGGAAGAGATTAATACCTCTATTCTCTCTCCTTTTGTTCAGGAGGCTTTTGGCTATTCTAGGTCTTTCATTGCTGTGCGCCATTTGCACTCCAAAAGAGTCTTGCCAGATGAGATAAAGGAAAACCTCTCTCGTTAATGGCCCCTGGGAAAACCTAGGAGAGCTATCTGGAATGACCTTTTGATGTAAGCAAATGGTACGCCTGGTTTTTCCTTATCAATGTAAAGATCTTCCCAGGATTAGAGACCACCTTCTGCATCCTCAGATTTACACCTTGTTTAGAAAAGCTAATTGTTTCTCAGGATGGTTAATCTTTCATGGAATTCACCAGACCTTCACCAGGCCCTGCCAGGCCTTCGACCTGTGCCTATAAATACCTCTCCCTTTTGTTAATAAAGTTGTCTCATGGTTCATACTTCCATTTGACCCCCGGCTGTGGCTGGGCCATCTCTCCTTGTCATTTCATTTCTCGTATCCTAGGTGGCCGCCAACATTTCATTATTCCATGAATTTCAATAATTTTTGTTCTATTTTTTTTAAAGAATGTCATTGAAAGTTTTATTGGAACTGCACTGAATCTGTATATTTCTTTTGGTAAGATGGCCATTTTGATAATATGTCCACTACTAGGAATCTACCCTAAGGATACCAAAACACTAGTTCAAAAGGATACCTTTGCTTGCATGTTTATAGCAGCACTATTTACAATAGTCAGGATTTGGGAACAACCCTAATGTCCCAAAACTGATGAATGGATGAAAAAAATATAGTATGTTTACACAATGGACTATCATTCAGCAATCAAAAAAGATCAAATATGTTGCATTTGTGATCACATGGATGGACCTAGAAGGAATAATACTAGTGGAAATAAGTCAGATTTCTTTCTCACTTATTTCCAAAACTGGACAAAAACCGGATCTATAAATGGGATAAGGGAAAACAAGCAAAAGGACAAGAAAAACTCAAAACTAACAAAGTGATAATAGAACAAAAGCAAACAGCTTTAGTTTGGGAGTTAAGGGGGGGAGGGAAAGGAGGAAAATCTGGGAAGAGATGAGCACAAAAGATCATGAGGATGGTTCATGGATGATGTGGTAGTGGAAAAACCCTTGAGAATACAATGATGTTTTATATATATATATATATATATATATATATATATATGAAAGACAGATGTATCTGAGAAACTGGATAGTGAATGTGGCTATGTATTTCTTCAGGCAGAATAAAAACCAAGCTCCTTAGGATGGCCTGTCAGACTCTCTTTAATGCTTGGGTCTCTTTCTGTCTGTGTCCTCTTTTTCTAACCCTCTCTCCATGCCTACTCTGTTCCAGTCTAACTGTCATTCACTCTCCAGACGTACTGTGCTGTCCATCACTGAATGTGTAGGATCACACAACCAGATAGATAGATAGGTAGGTAGGTAGATAGATAGATAGATAGATAGATAGATAGATAGATAGATAGATAGATAGATAGATAGATAGATAGATAGATAGATTTAAAGTTACAATTAGGTAATCCATGCTACAGAAGCTTAACATGAGTGAGCTCTCAAGAGGAATGAGAAGACAGAACAGAAGACCAAAGTTAGTTTGTCAGTGAACAGGGACTTCTAATGGTGACATTAGAAGTGCCACAGCATTACAGGAGAGAAAGACTGTGTCATGGATACCCAAAATGGAGAATAGTTGAATAGGTGGCCAACTTTTAAAAGTCCTTCAGGCACAACTGGGTGAAAACTTGGAAAAGGTTGTTTAGTATAGCAATTAAGAGGGCACTAGAAATGTTTGAAAGTGAAAGTGGTTATGAACAAGGAAAGGATAGAGTGAGATGACAGAAGGAAGTAGTTAAGGAAAGATAAAAGTTGATGGAAACTAAGTTATATAATTAGCCCCTTGGTAACTGGGGTCAATTAGAGTATGCCTGTAGATTTAACAACACCTGTCAGCAAACAAATGAACAGATGCATCTTCCTGTAGTGATATGTAAATATTTCTACTCCATGTCTGTATCTTCTCAACTGTATTCTCCTTTGCTTTAGCTTGACAGTTGTAGATTTATTTTAGAAATATAGAAACTAGACAATTTGGGAAGTTGATTTAATTATTTTCTCTTTTATTTATTTGACAATTTTCTGAGATTCAAAACAATGAAAAGTAAGAAATCACTTTGTAATTAGTAATTAGCATTGTATAATATAGTATCACAGATAATATTCACAGCACGGGAGATTTGAGAATTACTTCTTGTTGTGTGATCTTACACATTCAGTGATGGGCAGCACAGTATGTCTGGAGAGTGAATGACAGCTAGACTGGAACAGAGTAGGCATGGAGAGAGGGTTAGAAAAAGAGGACACAGACAGAAAGAGACCCAAGCATTAAAGAGCGTCTGACAGGCCATCCTAAGGAGCTTGGTTTTTATTCTGCCTGAAGAAATACATAGTCACATCCACTGTCCAGTTCCTCAGATACATCTGTCTTTCATAGTCTATCAATGATATTTTTCTAACTAGTTTTTCAATATAGTTGTACTTTTAATATTGTGTTATTTTTTTCAATCTTCTTGAAATAGTGTGTGTGCATGTGTGTGTACACAACCATCTGCACCACTTTCCTTGTATAAAGTTTTTATGTTAATATTTGCTATACTTTCTAAGACTGGTACCACTCTCCACCCCTTATCCTGCCAACCTGGCTATGATCTCTTCCATCTCTTCACTCACCTTTCCCACAGCAAATGTTCTCCCTTCTGATTCTGGAGTAGGTGTTATATGTATGAATTCTGCTCATCAGAGATGTCCCCAACTCATATTTTTTTGTATAGTGAGATTTTAAATATTTCAGCATAAATACTTTCATAGATCTGTCTTTTTGTCTTCATTCATTGAAAATTTTTATTGACAATTTGTTTTGATTATTTTCAGCCACCGAACTTCATTTGTAAAGCAATTTTAAGTATCTAAACATAAAAGATCAAAAAACAAAAAGAACATAGTGATAATTGTGTCACCAACTATTTTATAAGACAAAACACATTGACTAAGTTGTTCCTATTTATAATTATTCTTAATGTATTGCCACTATTAGTGCTATCATTTGTGGATTTTATACATTTCATTTCAAGCCAGCATAGAATACTTTTTCCCTGTTAACTGAAAGTACTTTCACTGATTATTTCTTTTAATTGTGTGCCAAATGTTGTACTATAGTGGATTACCAATGATATTTTGTACCACAATTGACTTCTGATGCAAATTAACCCATTAGGTCAAACTTCAGATCAAGGGCAATATCCTCCACTAGACTGCTCTAATTTCAGACACCGGCCACAAGATCAAAGGATTCACAGGTTGCCACACTTCTGACAAATTAACTTGAAAACATAAATATTTGGATAGGAAAGTAGTAGCTCCAATCATTGTATTTATTACTACTGAGACCTCTCTTTGGAGTCAAGCTCTTTGTCTCATTAAAATAAAACAAGAGTGAGTAAGAACCACAGTAGCTTAAATTTATGTAAAATATGCACTTAGAATTATGTGACCCCTTGTTCCAACACAAAGTTTTGCTATCTTCTCCCAGTTCTATGCTCCTCTTTCCAGAGTGTAGTCCTCTTCCCATGGTCAAGGATAATAAAAGGATTGCTCTCCAGAGAGATAAGTGGAATAGCTGCTGTAAATCTTCCCCTTTTCCCCAGAGAAGATCAACTTGCTAACTCTTGCTATCTTCAGCTTCTACTTAAAAACAAAAAAGTTTTGGGAACTGCTTTAAGTTTGGATAACTTTGAGGTACTTAATATAATTACATTAGAAGAAAAATGCCTGGAATTCATGAATTCCCTTTAATATACTGCATTTTCCAATTTTCCTGCAATAAATATTATAAAATTAAAATTTAACATTTAAGGAAGATTACAAATTCAAATGAAAAGAATAACTGATTTTCTTTGAGAAGTTATAAGAACTTCTTCAGTGAATGAATAGTAAATGTATTCTTATCAAGAAAAAAGGAAAAATCTTTTTATTTATTTATTTTTTTTGCTCTTCTCCTAAAAAACAAAAGCTAATATGGGAAATGCTGATAAATCTAGTGAGAATGACTGGCTCCATTATAGCTCATTCAGTCATTTATTAAACAGGCAACTCACTGATTTAGTCATCCTGACTCACAACAATGAAAAGATGATAACTAAAAGCCCTGTGGGGGTGATGATTTCCTGGGGTGCCACTGATTGGCAGAGTAACATCTTCTAGGGTAATGTTTCTATCAGGTCAGTCTACTCCTAGCTTGGCAAATCCTAAACCTTCATTTTCCATGATATCCAAAAGTGATCTAACCATGGGGAAGACTTCTGCTTGTTAAAATGTATCCCAAACTACAGAAGATGCAGACAGCTAATTGATTTATCTCAGTAAATCCAGCCAAGCAGAGCAGAACACTGTCGTCATTAGAACAGTCGGTGCTTTCCCTTCAGATCCACGACGGGAGCCAAGTGACAGGGTCAGACAAGTGTTTCATAAAGCAAACTCTGACAGCCATGCAAGTTACGTTAAAGATGAGTCCATATGTGCTAGTTTGCTGGGTACAATTCTTGTTGGTGCCTGCTTTCTGACTGTACTATTTAGTAATACCTCTATTCCACTCTCAAAGGTGTCCTGGTTGTGTTGACAGATTGCAAGACAGCCCAATTTGAAAACTCAGTAGTGGGACTTGGGAAATGAATTGTTAGACTATCGCTAAAAAATCCACCAGAGAAACAAGGAAAGTCCAAACTTGCACTGCAGAAATGGGATTAAAGATGAGATGAATTAGCTTTAAAGAAGCTTTAAGGAAGATCTAGGGGGGAGAATACCAGGAATTTGGTGAATAATTGCATTATGCCTTGGGAATGTAGTGTGTGATGATTCTAGAAGAAAATTTGAGAAGAAGAATTCTAAGCTTTGTTTTGAAATTGTTAGTTTGAGGTGTCTGTGAGATACTAAGGAATAAATTCCTATAAAGTAGCCAAAACTCAGTTCTGAGTTCAAAGAAGGGGTCAAATCTGAAATAGGTTTCATGTTTATCCAGAATATGACTTATCTATACATGCCAAGTTGAGTACAGTAGCGTACTCATTGCAGGAATACAGACCCACTTCTCTGTGGATGGATGAAGAAAAAAAATCAATTTAAAAAAGACAACAACCCAAAAGTTAAATATACAGCAAAATAATACAAATTAATCACTAATGTGTTGTGATCACTAATTACATGTCAGAAAATAGTTTGACACTTTGCTTGTGGTCTCATCTCACCACACAGCATATCATGATGATAGTACTGTGCTGTGAGGAAAGAGTCTTGCTCATGGGCTCACTCCCTGCAGTGTGGCCCTGAGTCTAGGTTTGTCACCCCTATACTGGATCACCTTCTTCAGAAACCATCTGGGAATGTAACACTCTCAGCTCTGCCTTGCAGAGGGTGCTGCATTGCTAATGTTTTTCTGCAAAAGGTAAAGAAAGAGTGGTTGATCAGTTCTCCAAGGAGTACACCTATAAATGACCAAGAGATGCACAAAAAAGGTATTCATCATCAGTCATGACTGAAAAATGCAAAATCAAAACCACAAAATATCACCCTAAACCTGTCTAGACTTAGAGGAGGGTAGGGAATTCTGAGTTACATGTAGAGAATTTGGAATGTAAAATGGTGTAGCTTCTATGGAAAACTATAAGGTATTACCTAAGAAAAGAAAGGAATTATATGATTCAGTGATTATAATTCTGAATATTTATCCCAAAGAATTATAATAGTTCAAAGAGATATAAACCTTCTATGTTCTTTGCAACATTATTCATAACAGCCAAAATGTGCAAACTTTGTGCAACATATAAATATGATATATATATATATATATATATATATATATATATATATATAACTATATAATTGAGGCTTGATAAAGTAGAAAATCCAGTACAGGCCACAATATGTATTAACCCACAAGACATTATGCTAAATAAGCCATTCACAGACTAACAAATATTCCACAAAAACCCTTAGCATAAGGAATTGAAAATTGCAACACTCATAGACGTAGAGAGTAAGATGGTGGTTGCTGGGGGTGAGAGAAAAGGAGAAATGGAGATTTGCCATCCACCAAGTGTGAAATTTCATACGGCAAGATGAAAATGTTCTAGGGATCCTCTGTATAACATGGGGCCTATTCTGTATTATACAGACTTCAGTCTTGCACACTTAAAAACCATTGCACTATAAATGCAACATAAGCCAAAGCATACTCATTGTATGCTTAACCCATCCTAAGACTTCAGGACAGAAGCACTCTTTTCCCACCTCCTTGGGAGTGTTGACATGTGACAGCTGACAACCAAGCCTGCAGTGACTGCACCCACTGCAGTCACTGCCTACAGTCAGAACTCCCTCCCCACGGGGTCAGCTGGTATCTATGGTCTAGTCAATGCCAGGTGCAAGGTTCAAAAACTCAAGAGCCTCTTGCGCGATCAACTGAAGTCTTTGTGTACCTGGGTCATAATCAGCTTTTCCTTGTGACCACCCTAATGCCGTCATTTCCCCAACTGATTAGTCTCACTAACAGGTTGGATCCCTAATTAACCTCTTATATACACATCTCTGTCTCAGAGTCTGATCCCCAGAAAATGTGCCCCATCACAGCTGCCCTTATGTTAATTACAGAACAAAAAGTGACAGACTTTTATCTCTTTTCATTGTGAAAATGAATTACCACAGGTAAGTGATGAGAGGAATGCCTCGTGACAGAAAATGTTCAACAGATGTTAGAAATGGCAATCATAATGGATATGACATTTCCAGTGCTTGTTTTAGCTTGTTCTTGTGTCAGCTAGAAAAATACAGAATAAGTTAAACAATTCAAAAGGAGAGGTGGCCACATTTTAAAAACATTTAAGACCTAATAGCCTTAATAAAATAATTCAACATTAACTACAATTCAAACTTCTAGTAGATTGTATTTTTTGTGCTAGTCTACATAACCGACCAAAGGTGTTCCCAAACCAAGGTAGAAGTGTGGACACATCACCTTTACTCCTCTAGTTAATCTCTAGAGCCTCATTCCCACCAGCACCATCACTTTACCTCACCCCTTTACTGACGCAGAAATACTTAGCAACTTCATCCTCTTCTCCTTTGCTTGAGGACTGGGAACCCTAAGCTGATAGCAGCAGCACTCACCCAACACATGCCCGCTTCCCCACCAGGTTTTCTCCCACCTGGGATCACTAATAGGGCCACAGCTTGACAGAGGCCTATCAGAGCAGGAAAGAACCTGCTCTTAACACATAAAGAACAGAACGTGACCAAGACTTACTCAACTCATGCGCAGGAAAGTTTGTCCAAGACCATTTGGAGAATCTGGGATATTTTGGATTTGACTTTTTAATGTTAGAATAAAATCATTCATATCTAATTATTTGTGTGTGTGTGTGTATCCATATATCCATATAATATAAACTAATGTCACACAGGGCATGAACAACTTTGTGTCTAGGGTTATTTTAAGAGACATCTATTTTCACCTATACCAGATAAAAATCTACCCATTAACTGAAATGTCACTAAATTTTGGTCTAAATCAATAAAAAGTTACTAAATGAGACAAGTTTCATACCCCCAGATAACTTAGTGGTTTGGGTGGCTATGTTAAACAGTGTCCTATATGACACCAGAAGAGCACACTTCCCTCCCTTTGTCAAAACCCAAGTTTGGAATAATTGTGAAGCAATCATGGCTAACTCAGATGAACCACATCAGTCTATAGGGCTGAAGGCACCAAACTTCCAGTGTGAAGTTAGGTCCAGAGAAGCCCATCCTTAGGATTTAACATTTTCATGGTCCAGCTTTGCTACGTCATTGTTGGGCACATCTGTTCACCTAGAGAAAGACTACGTCAGGATTGCTTATAACATCACTGCTTCTTAAACCCAGAACCAAAGCCTTTTGCTCACCCCATGGAGTAACACAAAGAGGTAGATGATTTTTCTTTAACACAGAATCTAGCAGTCCTTGCTTTCTCTGAATAATGGGGCTATGCACCCTACTCTGACCTTGGGACAAGCTCCCCAGAGGTACAGAGTAAGCTGCTGGTGTGTGGGATGGAGCGTGATTGTCTTTAGTGATTCTAAATGATTTTTCTGGTACCTCTCTCACTAGAAAGAAGAGGTGGGAGGGAACTAATCTCTGGTGGTACATCCTGCCAATGAAGCAAAATGAGATTCCCCTCTGATCGCTCAATAGCTCATAATGGACCAATACAGAGAAATGCAAACCCAGAGAGGAAGCAACTTCTGGGCCAGCAAAATCTAACTTGTAAACAAAGTGAACAATTAATATACAGTAGAAATTCCCTAGAATAATCACCCCGCCATGCTAACTTACTATATCTGTCTTTAAGATCTGCCTCACATAGCCCACATACTGAATGCCCACTCCCAGATTACTATCTTCTTTTCATTATACCAGTATGAGGTTTTTTTGCTTCTCCACACTCCCATATGATATATGAATATATAAAGAATAATTGGTTTTTTATTAAATTTGAAGCTTTATAAGACAAAAAATGTTGAGTAAGAAAAAGGTAAAATGGTCTCATATTAAGTGCACATAAGAAAACTACAAATAAAAAGCCTGATGTGAAGAGAGAACCAGGACAATCTAGAAAGATTCTACAGTTCAGATGGCATCATTAGTCTCCTTACATATTTGTAACACACACAGTCCTAGAAATCATACAGGCTACATAATGGGTATCATTGATGCAACTGAAACAAAGAGTAAAACGAGTATGATATGACGGTCCTATTTCAAAACATTAGGGAATTAATTTTTTTTAATTAGCAGCTATTAACATAAATTGTGTTATTTTTTTACAACACTTTAAACAATTTTGTTTAATTCATCATGGTCCATTTCTAATCTCTTCAGAGAAATGGAGATTCCACAAAATAGTGTCAATCCAAAGGGAAGTAGAGAATCACTGATCATCTTTGGAAATATACAAGAGTATCAGAAGTCACCATGAGTAGTGCTGATCGCAGCATGTCCAGGGGACAATGCTGCATTGTGACTCAAGAATGCATCCTGATGAGCCTTCTTATTAAGTATATATTCATGTGGGAAGCAGATGTAACTCTCTGTTAGGTATAACGTTATTTTATCTTGAAATCCAATACTAAACATCCTGGTTATTGCAAGACTACAAACAAATTTCTGTTAATGCATGAATATTAGAAAGGAACACTAAAACTCGAGTCAGTCTAACAAAATGCCAAGAGTTATAATTTCCCATCATAGATTAATAATTTGGTATACTGGCGGCCGGGGCTAGGGATCGCAGTTCGAGTCCCGCCTGGGGCCCTTTGTGAAACCTAGTTCCAAAAAATAGCTGGGCGTGGTGGTGCGCACCTGTAATCCCAGCTACCTGGGAAGCTGAGTCTGGGGATTGCTTGAGTCTGTGGTACCCCGGGCAACGAGAGCCCGCGGTTCCACCGGCAAAAACAGCGAGACCTAGTCTCAAAAATAATAATAATAATGATGATTTGGTATACTGGATTTATTCATTAGACTCTTAAAGATTTATTAAATGTGGAGTCAGCATCACTGAATTCAATCAGCTGTGACACCGGGGAGTCAGTTTTAATAATAAAATACTGTGGACCAACTACTAAGACACTAGTGAATTCCCTAAGTAAAACCCCCAAGAGAAGAAACAAACAAACAAACCCCATGAGAGGACCAAGTCAGCCTTCTTTCTCTGACCTGCCAAGGGCAAGGGTTGTTGTCTTTTTTTTTTTAAATCTACACACACACACACACACACACACACACACACACACACACATTCATTTAAACACACAGTTCTTTAACCCACATCACATGTATCTCTGATATTCTGGTATTTGTTTCATGCCAGTTTTGTTTTATATAAGATGCATGTAAGTGTATGTGTGTATGTATATACATGTACACATGTATATTGTTAAAAAGCCCCGTGGAGCCCCTCCTAATCATAAGCTATCTAAGGGCACAATGTGATGTTTGTATTTTTCTCATCTCCCCATTCCATTTACATCAAGACTGAATGTGAAATGTGAAGATTTAAATACAATGAACTCCATTCTATGAATAATTTATTTTTCTTCCATAAGCTCATACCTTCCATCAGTAATGGAAATTAGAGGGGAAAGACTATATATGAAATATGTCTACATGCATCTGTTTCATAAATATGAAGATACCAGTACTCTTCACCATGTTCCAGACAGGGTTGTGTTCTAAAAAAAACAAAAAACAAACAAACAAACAAAAACCATGTGATTTTCAGTTCATTTTCCTCCCAGTAACACCAAGATACTTTAATTTCTTCTTGGAAAAACAAAAGCTTTGATTTTTTCCAACTACCTCCTCTATCATTTCTGCCTAAATTATGTCAGCATAATTTTCTCTGTATAATAACACTCCTCGTCTTAGCAAAGACATAAAATTACTCATACACAGCATAGGACCTTAAAGGTAAATTTCTCTCCTTATTTGTACCTGGAAGAAATGGTGCAGAGGAATATCGGCTTTTTAAAATTTGTTGCTATTGAAGAGTTCCCTGTTGTAAAAAGAGAACAGTGGGTCATAGGTCAGTTTTATGGGCCACACACCTCAGCTATTTACTGTAATACAATTACCATACCAACTCAACCATTACATGATGCTGGGTCTGCTTCTCATTAAAATGAGAACATTTAAAAATAGAGAACTTAGCAAATCTGAAATCTTTTCAGGAAAGCAGAAATTCATAGGATACAACAATTGTGCTTTGTCTGTCCATCCACCTCTCTACTGAAGTTCCCAGGTTGCAAGTTAATTCTTTTGGCAAGGAACCAGTAAGCAACAAGGGGTACTTCTGAGAACACCAGGAGAGTAACACGTGATCAGCAGATTCTTTCTCAGGACTCCATCTTTGGTTTCATTAGGATTGTCATTACAAACGGTTCACTATATGCTCATCTTTTTCAGAATCCTCCTTACACTCAATAAACAAACGTAACTGAACTTTTCATTCTGTTTCCTCTAGTTTATCTTAATGGAGATATATTGAAAGATCAACAGACAGAACTGTTCTCATAAGTCCAGATCATCATAGCAGTCCCAGAGGGAAAAGGTAACTATATGCAAGTTAACATCAAAGGAAATTAAAGTGCAAATAAAATGCTAGGAGGTGTACAGAATTGTCAGATGATGGCATAATTCAAGAGAGAAGAAACCAGAACCAAAACAAAACAAAACAAAATTCTTCTCTAGTCTATCCCCCATTTTAAACTCTTCCTTTCAGATATTCATTGTATTTCTTCATTTTGTGCTTTAATTGACATGGTTGTGCTCAAATTTAGAAACAGATAAGTATTTTACATCTAATTCCCATTTATAGATGCTATTGGATGGGGTTTTGATATTGTAGATATTTCCCTAGAAAAAATGGCTCATCTCAAGACAGATTTACAGAAAGCACAGACTGAAGCCGAAACATCTGGTCTTTGTGCCACCTGTAAAACTGCATTTATAATCACATCAAACTGCACCTAGGAATGTGCTTTAAACAGGTGAGAGACGAATACAACAAAATCAGGAGACTCTGTTCAGTTAAGTAGAAGACACAAAGAATTATAAAGATTATGGTAAAGGATTATTGGTGCTTTGTTGGTGGGTGTGGTAGGATAATGCATTTGAAGAGGTGTGAACCTATACCCATAAAATATAGGATGGTGTAAACCAATGCTACTTCAATAAAAATAGTTTAGTTTAAAAAAAATGATGTCCTGAGAATGGTCCATGCTTGTGACATGATTGTAAAAGATGTCCAGTCTCAGTTTTTCATGAGGAAACAGAGGTGCAAATCATCCTACAAAGTGCAAGGCTCTAGTCCCTAAAATCATCAAGGACATGGAGAAAAGAAAACCTGAGGATCTCTTCATATTAGCAGAAATAAACCAAAAAGAAAAAAGAAATATAGATATTCTCACTTATATGACGGATATAAGGAAAAAGAAACAAATGAATAAGAAAAATTAGAAACAACCAATGGGGCTGAACAATGGACTGAGAGAGGAGGAGGGGGAAGCCAGGGAAGGTGGAGAACACAAAAGAGTAGGATGGTTAACAGGTGTTAGGGAAATGGGAAAACTCCAGGGTACACAATGATGTAATATATATATATATATACAAAATTAAAATAATTAAATTTTTTAAAAATCAGCCATTACAGAGATAGTGGACATCTCTTCTATCCTATTCCCCATTATACATTCCCAGAAATAATAATCAGTACACTGGATTTAATGTTTAATGTTTAATCATTCCTGTGCTATTTGAAACTTTTAAATAACATCTATGAGTAAATAATATATTATTTTGCATGGTTCATAATTTTGTATTTATGAAATTGCATTATGTATACCTATCTGTAACTTGTTTTCTTCCCACAAATAAATAAATTTAAAAAAAGAAAAACTGAGGATCTCTTCCAAACTGGAAGAAAATTAGGGGGTCCCAAAACTAAACACATTCCTTGTGTCTGATGGTATCCTGGGTCAGCAAGGAGCAAGAGATTAAAACAGAGTCAGAAATAGAAAGAGATTGAGGGGAGAAAGACATAGAGTGATCAAACAAGAGACATAAAAATAGTCTTAATGGAGAATCTGAACATCGGGGATATAGGAATTCTTTACACTGTTCTAGTAACTTTCCTGGGAGACCAAAGTCATATCAAAACAAATTATTTCTAAAAAAAAAAAGAAAGAAAGAAAAATGGAGCATTGTTTGCCTCCATACACTAGTCACGAAACATTTTTTGCAAATCCACATGAATGATGAGGGAAGACAAGCTACAGTAGCAGACATCATCCTGCAAGATCTGGCTTCAGTATGCCTTCCATGGCTTTTTCTGTTTTCCCATTACAGCTCAGCAGTTCATTAGTAGTTAATCTTCAACACACTGAATAACTTGAAGGTTACACCCTGAGAAAGGCATTCAGTTGAAACAGGTTATTACGAGCAAGATCTGTGAATTGTCATTCCTGGAAATATCACTGTCTTAGCACTTTGGTGAAAGAAAATAACCTAATCTATAAATGGGTAAGTGTCTACTCCACATTTTTTTTTTCACTCCAGTAAACTTTTTTGGAGAGACAATTGTGCAGCAGCAATCTGATGCATTTAATCCAAATTCCCATTCTAGTCTCAACAGGGTCAGGACATAGATGAAATGAATTGCTCAGGGTACAAATTTTCAAGAGGCATTTGATCTCAGATTAGGCAACTGTAGAACATTGAAGGTGAGTGTCGTAAGTGTGCTCTTGGGTGTCCTACCTCACCTTAGTCCTGACCCAGACTTGCAGTGATTCTGCGTGTATGGGGGCTCGGTCTCAGGCATCATTAGTCAGGGTTCCCCCAGCTGATTCTGATAATCAATCAGGGTCTATTTACCTAGCTCAATGGTTCTCAAAATTATTTCCACATTAATAACAATAGCAGAAGCTGAGAACTTAAAAAAAATGAGGTAGCATTGCTTTAGTAACAGTGTATAAGTTCTTATGTGCACCTTTATACTTGCAATATCAATATGAACTTCACTGTGATTATTACCAAAATTCTAATTTTCACCCACCACCTTAATATTGATCCCCTTTACAATTTAACCACCTACGGTCCTTAGATTTGCAAATTGTCTCCTCCAGCCTAGCTCTGCCCAAATCTCCAGAAAACCTGGAGGTGCCTCAATAATTTGTGCTTCAGCAAGTCTTTTCCTAACTCTGATGCGAACTTTAGTATAAGAAAAACAGAACTGATTTAAGTTTAACATAAAAATAAGCTGAAACCCAGGCAGGGTTCATGATCAGTTGTTTGTGGCACATGGAGATAGGAGAATGTAGTCCTTTTAAAAAGAAATGACAATAACTTCAGTGAAGTGTTGAACAGAGATTCTCAGATTATTAGTTATTTCAATGGAGGACTTCTAAAAACTCTGAGTGAATATTAAAGTGAGAGTCAACACCAAATAACATTTCAGATTTGAAAATTAACTTGATAATTTGCAAATTCATGTTTTCTTTTCTGTCTGTAGATGGAATTCTGTCAAGACTTATTAGCTACTCATAGCAGACAATGCTAGAACATAGATGAGTCATCTACCAGGTGTTACTGATCATCTTACTGAAGCCTGTGAATTAAGATCTTCAGTGTGGAATTGGACTAGGATCTTATTCAATAGAACCCTGGAGTGAAATGATACATATCTGTGGAATACTAAACTGATGGATTTTACTGTGATAATTATATACATTTATCGTCCTTTGCACCACATCAATTAGATTGACCCCACCTCTTATTCCAACCATTTCTAGAAGGACCAGTCCTGCAAGACACAACTAAATCTGCACAGGTACACTTGAATGTTCTTGAACAAGCAGCCCAAGCAGTGAGGGATTTCCTACCATGAAACAACTCTAAGATATCACACAACACTTAGTTCACTTGTGACCCAGAACATCATCCTGTATTCTTCATATTATAGTCACATGAAAGTCTATGAATTCCCCCAAAATCTCTCTACTTTGAGCTAATGAATCCCAAGCTTGAGGAGAAACCCAGGTTTTATGGAGTCCAAGTTTATAAAATTTGGAGTAGGAACATCTTAAGGAAACAGGTGCAGAATTACAAATACAAATCTAGATACAAAAGTATTTTCCCAGAATAAGAGAAATCACAAGTTACCTGTGAGATCACCATAGGTAATTGGCCAAAAGTGCTTTTATGGACAAAAGCTTCCTGATGACAACCTGGCTTTCTCTCCCTGATACTGTAACACAAGAACTCTGTAAAAACTGCTCCAAATGCCTCTTATCAGGAGACAATTCTGGTGACAGCCATGAAATTTATATGCACAAGCAAGGACTCACCAATAGGTGGCAAAGAGCCGCTGTTGGTATTTCCGCACAGGAACAGGTCTCAAGCAAGACAGCAAGACAGTCTCTGGGGAACTATCTCCAGTCTTCCACTTCACCAGGATGACAGGTGAGAAGTGATGGAAATCAGACTCTTGCTTCCCTATGTCTGTGACCTTCAGTGGGAACATTGTCATATAAGACAAGGCACTTCTTGATTGAGCAGAGCTATGTCATACACACTAGGGCGGTCACATCCCTCAACCCACCACTTATTTGAGATCGAACATTCCTCCCACCATCTCCAAATGTGCAAGAGTGGTTTGGACCATGCACAGTTAAGCAGTACTGCTGTGGCAAAGGATTCAAACAACAAAGGTAAAATTACCTAAGACCAACCTTAGACTTGAACTCAGGGTGAATTCAGAACAATGAACATCCCTGGAGTTTTTAAAGGTCTTTCCACTGCTTCTCATTGCCTGAGTGAGACACAGTCCATGTTCTCTTACTCTGAGAAGTCAGGTGAAAATACACACCCCACTGAGGAAGGTGCTACAATTGAACACACCGGTTATCCTCAAGCATCAGATCAGGTGTATCAGCACTTAATGTGCATTAAGAGTCATCTGAAGAACAAGTGCTGGAATCCATCTGAGGTCAGCAACTTTGAAGAACCCAGGGGTTTACATGATAAGAACCCAGGTGATTATAGTGAAGTATATCTTCAGACCACACTAAGCTGTTGTAATGGAAGAAATTGGTTGCAAGAACAGTCTACCAATAATTCCCAGTTATTGAGTATTAAGTACCCATAAAGGGACAGAAGTGTTACTACCACATTAGAACTGGAATTGAACTTCAGGTGTCTGATTTGAAACTCACTTTCTTTCAAATATCTTGTTGAACTGAAGGTAGGGGAAAAGGAATTGGGGATTTGGAGTGTGGATAAGAGATGTTTCAGAGCAGGAGAAGAAAACAAAAAGCACAAGAAATTTGACTGACCTTAAATTTTTCAAGATAAGCAATCTTTACCTCAAACTGTGAAAAAATAAACAGGAGCTGTGAGCAGAAAAGATTTTATGACCTTTTTTGTTGAACATAAATGCAACTTCAGGGTAGTCTGTGCAGTAATAATTAGTTTCTTTGGATGGTTTGGGTAATTAAGCCCCCCTGGAGATGGTCTGTGAGATTCCAGGATAAAGGCATAATATAGTAAGGTCACTGCATGGTTTAGAAGATTTTTTGATGCAGTTTTTCTAAGGGGAGAGAAAAAAAAAGACAGGTGCGGCTGTGGGGATTCTGTTGTGAGTGGCAAAGCAGTCATAATTTACCATTACCTTCTTCAGCTCTCTTCTGGGGCACTGATGCAGTATCTAAGCATTTTTCCACACTAGGATTCAGGAGCCTCTATGTATCTGAAAAGTCAGTTTTGTCCATTATCTATCTGGTACTAGTAGAACAGGCAAGAATATTTCTTTCTTATTTGTAGGCTTGGTTTGTTTTAGAATCATTGATAATATTTATTGAGTGATTATTATGTACCAAGTGCTACTCTGTCCAATACTCTCCCTATACTGTCTACAATCCTAACAGCATCCACTGAGATTTCGATTTTGTGGATTAGAAAGGCTGAGAGGAGTTACTAATTAGTACAAAGCTACAGAGTTGATCCTAAACATCATCAATGGTGTCCTGAACTCATTCTGTCAGGCTGGAGATGTTGAGAAGTTACATATAGCACAGGAATGCTTTCTACTATGAGCCTTTGGAAACAAGAAGTGATGAGCCAGGAATGTGCATCCTGGTACTGAGGTTGCAAATGCAGGTATGAATAGAATCTTCATAACTGAGCCAACTGCCTAAATGGGATGAGATTTGCCCAGCATGGACGAGGATGTTTAGCTCTGGATCACTCAGTCACCTGTAGTCAGCATAGATGCAAAGCCATGGGAGGTACCACTGTGTGGGAATTATCTAAAGAAAGGGTAAACCACCCTGAACTGGGCACTTATCACCATATATATTCAATACAATGCCAAATGTGATGATTTCCCTTTTAGAAACTCAAATTTTATTGCAGAAAATTGTATTATTACAGAGGTCTCTTTCATATTTTAATCAGAAGCTAATTGAAAGTATAATGGTACACCACCAAGGACAGGTCCTAACTCCTGGTATGGGCTTTTGGGCTGCACCTAGTATAAGGGAACGGATTTTACCCTATATGGACCTCATGATCAGTATTAGGTTACATATGAGCTCCCTGGATGTTTTCCTAATAGAGTGGTTCAAGACTAAATAAGTATTTGATTATTGACATTAATTTACCCTAGGTTAGTCATACCTGGGGACTTTCTTCATCCCTGAACATGCAGGTGATAATTAAAAAATAAAATGAAAAATAAGAAATTGCAGAGATTAGGGAAGAACTGAATGGATTAGGTGATATTTGGGTGGATGTCATCAAAAAAGAAACTAATGATAATTGGTAATGATTATTCATGTGTTACACATCACTTGGACATCACACTCTCCAAATTCCCCTCCAATCCCCCAGTTCAAGGTTAGGATGGCTTCTCATATAGTCTCACAGCATGTCTTACTCTATTGCCATTGCCTGTATCTGACCACTGATCTTTGTTTAGCCCCAGTGTCACCAAGGTTCACATTTATATAATTCACCATTGTACCCCTAGTGCCTGACACAATGTCTGACAAAGGTGTTTGATAACCTTGCTATGTTATTAGGCTATGTAAAGTTCACAAACACTAACGTCAGGACTCAGACAAGGAATACAGAAGTGCTAGATCTCCAAGCTCTAGCTCCCAAGAAGCCCTCTATCTATAAATAGTACTGGATAATTGAACAGGAGTAAAACGAAAATGCTGCTCAAGCATGGGTTATGGATTATAGCAGATTTACAAGAATTAGCTCAGGAAAACCTGGGAGGTCAGTAAAGTCAGGAGGTGTAGTGTCTATAAATGTCCTCGGGGACTCTGGTTAATTGGGTTCACAGTCTTCTTCCTTGGAAGTGTTAGCTCAGGAAAGGAATAGAATCTAAACTTTTATTTAGTTAAAATGTCTCTTCTCTGCCCTACCCCAGTGACCTCACAGTTCCTGAGAGCCACAACACTCTTGAGAGGATTTCCTAATGCAATAAAGACTTTTCAGAGAGCAAGTTGCTGTTACAATCCCAGGGGCAAGGAGAGCAAGAGAGACGGCTGGTTAATGTCAAACAGGAAAGTCATCAAAACTCCTGCTCTGCTTTCCTCAGTGTAACCACAAAGTTTTGCAAGATATTCCTTTCTTTTCTAGAAAATTTATTATTTCCCCCACCAGCCACTCTAGCTGAAATAATCCCAATTCTCTTAACCTTTCTTCAGAAGGTCTGTTTAATCAATTTTTATTGCTCTCCTCTGGGCACTCTCTGAGTGTGTTAGATTTTTATTCAGCCCTGAATTGGACAAGGTACTTTAATAAGGGTTGCCCCCAATGCTCCTGGAGTAGGCAGCGGTCATGTCCTGGTAGGGAACCGGCAAGAGACACAGGGTGTGAAATCGCTTTGCAAACTCCTGAGGCATCCAAAGGGGAAAGATGATTAGACAGCACATCTCAAATTGAGCTCATTCCTAGGAAGAATGAAGAAGAAATGATTGTGTCATTTATTCATCAGCACCTTCAATAAAATTATATTGTGTAATTACTTCCAGACACAACACTGCCACTGAGGATATAATGATACATAAGATATGAACTCTATTTTGTGTAAAATAGTGACATTGGTATTAGAAGTACTCAGAATATTTGGAGAAATAGTCCTGATGCTTTTGTATCCTGTCATTTGACTCTTAATAAGGTGTTTTTATTGCTAGTATATAGAAGAAGAAACTGAAACTCAAGGAATTCTGCCTAGAGTTGTACTGAAGAAAAATATATATAAATTTGGGCAAGTTTTACTCATGTAGCTTATGTCTTCCTGCTACTTCCAGACTGTGCTTGCAGCAGCCAGCAACTTTGTGTCAGCTCCAAGGGAGGCAGGTACCGGCCTTTGTTCCATCTGCACAGGGACAGCACCTAAGCACTCCTCCACATCACCATCTATACAACTCCCTTGACGGTTGGTCCCTCCTTGTAGCTCACTGACCCTGGTTAGAGTTCGTGTCTGAAGACATTTGAATTTATTGCCTAACCTTGTGTCCCACTTTCCATGTATAAACTTGAGATGATTCTGCCTAGCTCATGCTACTGTTGTGATGACTAATAAAATACTTCATCCAATGTCTATTTAGTAATGCCAATTGTTGGTAGTGGTATGAATGTTTATGTTGTGGGGGTGATGATGATGATGACAGCATTGATAATAAGCAAACAGACAATAAACAAAATCTCTTAACATTTTCCTGAGTAATACCTTTGATAATTAGCATCATCCTAAGAGGATTAAATATTAAGTACTAATATGGCAAAGGCTTTACTTTCTCCTCTAAGAATTTTGTCTGAATAGAATAGACACCAGCTCCTTATGACCCAAACATTCCCTGATATAAATTCACTGAAGGTAAGAGCTGTTCAGTGTTTCCCTTTCCCATGACACACAACTAGATGACATGCCTCAGGTCTATTGCAGTTAAGCTATTAGGTGTAACCATACCAGTCAACTGCCTGATGGAATTGATAGAAGGTAATTTAGGTCCAGAATATAAATTCTTCCATGAATGATTTTTCATACTCTGTCAGTTATCTATTGCTGGTAAGAAATCACCCTAATCCTTAGCAGCCTAGAGCAACTGATATGCATTGTCTCATGTACTGTCTTAGGGTCAGGAATATAGAAGCGATTTTTCTGGACGTTTTTGGCTCTGGCTTTCTCATGAGGTTGCATCCAGTCATTGATTGGACTTTGTCATCAGCTGGCTTGACTATATTGGAATGGGCCATTTCTGAGATGGTTCCCAAACAGAGTTGTTGGCAGAAGGTCTCCTGTGCTACCTGGCAATTGGTGGAAGACCTCATCAGTTTCTTCCCCACATAAGTCGCATTCACCTCATGAGTGTCCTTGTGACATAGTGAGCTGATTTTTCACAGCATGGGAGGAAAGAGAAAAGAAAAAGGAACTCCACTGTTCTCATGATCTAGTCTTTGAAGTTGTATAGCGTCACTGTCATTTTTCTCTATTTTTCAGAAGCAAGTCACCAAGTACATTAACAGTCATGAGGGAGGGAATAAGGTACTGTGACATCAACAACAGATATGGCATGTGCACATAAACACACACACACACAAAATATACATGGCTGTTTTCAATTTACTTCTCTATTTCCCATCACCTTCCAACTGAACAGAGAAAACTACAAGGAATTGTAAAGAGTGAAGCTCCAAGAGGAAAGGGTTTCTGAACTATCAGTTGAACCTCCCTTATGCTCACCTTAGACCATGATGTGAGTGAGAAATGAACTTCTATTTCTGGAGACCATTAAGCTTGAAGTTCTATCTCCCTTGATTTACAAAATTACAAAGAATGGGACATATGTTTTCCATTTTGACAAGAATCTTTCAAAGTATGTCTATAGTTGCTTATTATACCCTCAAAAGTAATACACAGAGCAGGTACTAATAATTCAAATATCTAGGTTATATTCAAAACCCTTCTTACCATTATGAACATCATTCTTTATTTTCCACAAAGCACTAAGGAGTAGAGCCCTTAATTTGCATTGTTTCATGCACTGTATGCCAGAGCCTCCAGATCTTAAGGTCATATCATTCTGCAGGTTTTCTTACTACTTCCAATTTATGCATTTTCATCCTCTACTTTATTGAGCAATTTCCCCAAAGGTCTTAGTTCAACTGACTTCAAAGTGTCTATGTTCTTTCCATGAGCCTTACAGAAAGAAAATGTATTGGTTCCTAGTGCTACTTTGCAATAAAGAGTAGGTTTTCCCCAATTGAGCTGCCCTGCTCAGTTCTCCAACCTTTGAAGTAAGAGCTTGAAGAAATCTCACTTGCTACAAACTTGGATTTATAACTTTTAAGCCACAGCTCTCTTCATTTGGTGATTTTTGCAGACTTAAAAACCTGACTTTGATATATTTTAGGGTAAAAGGTACATTTTTAAAATGTGTAAAAAAAAATATGACTACACATCAAGCAAATAAAAATGGTTTCTCCATTATTGCATGGAAAAAAACCCTTAATCACTGGGGTAGATCTTCTGAATGACATCCCTACACCCTTCCATATACAGACATACCACTTGTCATGTAGATCAGAGACACTTATTGTTAAAATTTAGTAAATTTTTAGCCATTAAGATTGGGGATAGTTTTTTAGATAGTAGTTGCTACTAACACTGAAATTTGTGCCTAGAAATGTGTGCTGCTAAACACCCAAATAATGAGTCACTAAATTTTGAGAACAGGAGGTGCACAAGGGCCATGATTATGGCAAAGAAATTGTTCAAAAAAGCTAGAAAGGTTTTCATAAAATTTACCAGAGGTTAGAGTGGTAATGTGCCTTATGTTGACATAAAAAAACTGGACTCAACTGAAGCTATGGTAATTTGGAAGGTAGAAGTATATCTAATAAACATTTGAACATGCCAAGGAGATATCTAGACAATTGTTTAAAGTATGAGCTTCTTGGTTTTAACTGCATATGACAAAATACTATGTGAGAGATGAGTACAAGTGAGAACTAGCAAATTTGCAAAGGAAACTGAGAGGAAAAACAAGTCAGAAGTGCAGGAATTTGCTAGTCTGAAAACATAAAAGGGTTTCTTATCACTAGTCTTTCCAACCAGGAAAAGTTTCTTAAATTAAAGTAAGTCCTGAAGGCAAAGCTGTGGGGCGCTACAGTGAGATATGCCCTTGGGGTGAAGATCAAATCTAAGGTTTGGTGGCACATTCCTTCTTAAAACTTCAGGAAGAAATGCATACTTGTCATCTACACATATGTGCTTCTATAAAGCTAAAGGGATACTGCCAATGGCAACTAGTTATGCTCAAAATTGGAGAAGGCCATAGAGAAAATATTAAAAAGACATGCTGGTGTGGCCTTGGCACAGAGTATGAACTCCAATCGAATACAGAAAATACACAAATAGATATATAGAGCTATATTGGGAAATCACAGCTGGTCTGAATTCAAGGAGACTGACCCTGCTCCACCTGCCAATGGGTCAGTGGGACCCCAACTTTCTTTGAGCACACAAAAAAGCTAAATATGTACATAAAAGACATAATCTAATTCCATTTTCAGAAATTGCAATATACAGGTTTATGGAAATGGAAAGACATTTCTGTGGGAGAAATCAGAAGCAATAAAGAGCAAAGACTGAGATTCACAATGAGGAAGATGGACCCGAGCCTAATCTGGAAATATTCTCCACCCTGCAAGAGGGAGACTTGACAGCATTTGTCTGGGTGAGATTTCAACATTACAGTAAAGCAGAGATGCTGGGTTCCTGCCATTTCCTTGTTGGGGCTGGGCATTGGGACTGCACTGCTATCTACCTAGGAAGCAGATTTCTTGCTATTTATTAGCAGAAACAGGTGAGCAGAATCAATCAAGTAACAAAGAAATGTAAAATGGTATAAGTGGACTAGGGCAAAACTTATGGGGACCTGTGGAAAATATGCTAATACAGGAGAGCTTATTCAAAGATCATCATAAAGATTGATGTGTGCTAGAATTTACAGCAGAATCATTTATCTTTGAGTCATTCCTACACTACTGCGAACCATAGCCACTCACTCAGTCAATGGCTACTTGGGCATTCCCAGACCTGCCTCATGATTTGGGCTATTGTCTCAGGGAATCAAGCAGAAATACTCATCCATATTCTGTAATGCTTTGCTTTGATTACAAGCCCCACTTTGTTTTTTTTGCTTTTTTTTTTAATAATTATTTCTTTTTTTAAATTCTTTTTAAAAATTTATTTATATATAAAGTTCACATCATTGTAATCCCAGGGATTTACCCCCCCCACCCTCTCCCTCGATTACCCCCTTTCCCTCCTGCCCTAAGTTGTGTTCTTCAATTTGGTGCTTAGCTTATTTTGAATTTTCCTCAAGGCTTTTGTTTATTTTCTCACTATATTCCATAATTAGTGAAACCATTTGGTTTCTGGTTTTTTTTTTACTTGTTTCTGCAAATATGATTTCTTCTAAGTACATCCATGTTGTCATAAAATCATCAAATTTGTCATTTTTAATTGATGAGTAATATTCCATTGTGAATATATACCACATTTTTTTTTCATCCAGTCATCTGTTTGGGGGCATTTAGGTTGTTTCCATGTCCTTGCAATTATAAATAGTGCTGCAGTAAACATCTGAGCATAGTGTCCCTTTGTACCCACATTAAGGTCTCTTTTGGGTAGATTCCCAACAGAGCAATTGCTGGGTCAAATGGTAGTTCCATTTTCATTAATTGGAGGTTCCTCCACACAGCTTTCAATAGTGGTTTGACTAGTTTACATTTCCACTAACAGTGTAGGAGTGTTCCTTTCTCTCCACATCCTCACCAGCAATTCTTGTTGCTCGTTCTTTGGATGTGGGCCATTCTTACTGGTGTAAGGTGGTATCTCATTGTGGTTTTGATTTGCATTTCCCTTATTGCTAGTGATGTTGAGCAATTTTTCATGTGCCTGTTGGCCATTTGTATTTCCCCTTTGGAGAAGTATCTTTTTAGTTCGTCTCCCCATTTTTTGCTTGGGCTTTGTTTTGCTTTTGTTTAGTTGTGTGAGTTACTTGTGGATCTTCATTATTAAACCTTTATCACTTGTGGAGGACAAAAAATTTTTTCCATTCAGTTGGTCTTCTTTTTGTTTTTTACTGTTGTCTCTTTTGCTGTACAGAAGCTTTTCAGTTTGAGGTAGTTCCATCTGTTTATGTTTTCCTTCATTTTTTTTACCATCTGTAGATGTTTCCAGAAAGGGATTTCTGAATTGTAATTCATGGAGAGTTTTGCCCAAGTTTGCCTCTATGTATGTTATGGTTTCAGATCTGACATCTAAGTCTTTTATCCATTTTCAATTGATTTTTGTACATGGTGTGAGTGAGTTGTCTTGTTCCATTTTTTTTTGCATGTCTTAGTCCAATTTTCCCAGCACCATTTATTGAAGAGCCTATCTTTGTTCCAAGGTAGGCACTCAATTCTGTTCCATTGGTCTGATTGTCTGTTTTTATACCAGTACCAAGCAGTTTTAATTATTATGGCTTTGTAGTATAGTTTGAATTTAGAATTATAATACCTCTGTTCTCTTTTTTTCTGGTCAGGAGGCTTTTTGATATTCAAGGTCTTGTTATTCCATATGAATTTCAGTAATTTTTGTTCTATCTCTTTAAAAAATGTCAATGGGATTTTTATTGGAATTGCATTGAATCTGTTGATTGCCTATGGTAGGATGGCCATTTTGATGATATTAATTCTTCCAATCCATAACAGGGAATGTCTTTCCATTTCATGGTTTTTCTGATTTCTTCTTCTTCTATTTGAATTTATGCATATAGGAAAGCTACCAACTTCTCTGTGTTGACTTTGTATCCAGCTACCTTACTGAACTGGTTTATTATTTCAAGCAATTTTTCTGGGGACTTTTTGGGTTTATCTATATAGAGAATCATGTCATCAGCATATAATGAGAGCTTCAGTTCCTGTTTACCTATTTGTATCCCTTTTTTTTGTCTTTCTCTTGCCTTATTGCCCTAGCTAGAACTTCCAGCACAATGTTAGAGAGTAGTGGGGAGAGTGGGCATCCTTGCCTGGTTCCAGAACTTAATGGAATGATTTTAGTTTTTCCCCATTTAGGATGATGTTTGCTGTAGGTTTGTCATAGATAGTTTTTATTATATTGAGGCAAGTTCCTTTAATCCCTAATTTTCAAGGGCTTTTATCATGAATGGATGCTGGATTTTGTTGATTACTTTCTCTGCATCTATTGATATTATCTTGCAGTTTTGTTTTTTTCTTTGTTGATGTGGTGTATTATGTTAATTGATTTCCAGATGTTGAACCATCCTTGTGTCCCTGGAATAAATCCCACTTGGTCCTGGTGAAAAATGCTTTTTATCCATCATTGGATTTGGTTTGCCAGGATTTTGTTTAAAATTTTTGCATTCTGTTCATTAAGGAAAGTAGTCTATAGTTTTCTTTCTTGGAGCTTTCCTTATTTGGTTTTGATATTAGTGTGATGTTTGCTTCATTGAATGTGTTTGGCAGTTTTCCTTCTTTCTCAATTTGTTGGAAAAATTTTAGTAGTGCAGGCATTATTTCATCTTTGAATGTCTGGTTGAATTCATTTGTAAAGTCACCAGGTCCTGGAATCTTCTTTTTTAGGATATAATTTTGATGACTGCTTCAATTTCACTGCTTGTGATTGGTTTATTTAAATTCTCTATATCTTCCTTGTTTAATTTTGGGGCGTTGTATCATTCTAAGAATCTATCTATCTCATCCAGGTTGTTGTATTTATTTCCATATAGTTGTTCATAGTAATCTCTTATTATCCTTTAGATTTCTTTTGTGTCTGTTGTAATTTCTCCTCTTTCATTTGTGATTCTGTTTATTTTAATTTCTCTCTTCTTTCCTTTATGAGCTTTGCAAGGGGGTTATTAATTTTATTTATTTTTACAAAGAACCAACATTTAGTTTTGTTGATCTTCTGGATAATCTTTTTGGCTTCTAGGTTATTTATTTCTTCTTTTGTTTTTGTAATTTCTTGTCTTCTGCTTGGTTTTGGGTTTTTTGTTGCTCTTTTTCTAATTTTTTGATTTGGCAGATTAGGTTTTTTTTTTTATTATTTTCTTGGTTTTTCATATGGGTCTGTATTGCTATGAACCTTTCTCTTAGATATGCTTTTGCTGCATCCCAGACATTTTGGAATGTTGTGTCTTCTTTGTCGTTTGTTTCAAAGTAGGTTTTAATTTCTTCTTTAATTTCTTCAATTACCCATTCTTCCTTTAGTAGGATGTTGTTCAGTCTCCAAGTGTTGGATGTTCTTGCTTTGTTTTCATTGTTGATTTCTAGTTTGATACCCTTATGGTCTGAAAGAAAAAAGTTGGTATTATTTTAATCTTTGTGTATTTATTCATTCATTTATTCAAGGCAAATGCCTTGTGGCCTAATGTGTGGTCAATTTTAGAGAATGATCCATGTGCATTTGAGAAGAAGGTGTATTCTTTTCCTTGTGGGTGTAGTGTCTGTAGCTATCTATTAGGTCCATTTTGTCTAGGTCTTCTTTTAAGGTTTTTGTGTCCTTGTGTAGCTTTTGTTTTTTTGATCTGTCCTTTGTTGAGAGTGGGATGTTGAAGTCTCTTACTACATATATGTTTTCATCTATATTTGTTTTGTTTTATTAGTAGTTGTCTTATGAATCTTGGTGCACCCTCATTTGGTGAGTAGATGTTGATGATTGTTATGTCTTTTTGGTTGGCTGACCCTTGAACCATTATATAGTGACCTTCTTTATATTTTGTCACTATTTTATTTTGAAATCTGCTTTGTCTGCTATAAGAATGGCTACCCCTGCCTTTTTGGGGAGGCCATTTGCTTGTAGAATTGTTTTCTAACCTTTTACCTTCAATCTATGCTTGTCTTTTAGGATCATATATGTTTCTTGGAGGCAGCAGAATGTTGGGTTCTGTCTTTTAACTCTGTCTGCAACTCTGTGTCCTTTGATGAGTTTAGCCCATTGACATTTAGTGTAATTATTGATGTTTGAGGAACAAACAATGGGTTTCTGGTGGTCATTTTGGGTTCTGTTTTAGTTCTTTCTTTTCTTTTTATTATTCATTCTTTTTATTTTCCTGCATGTTTTGATCTTAAGAGTTCTTGGAGAGGGGGTTTGGTGGTAGCAAATTTCTGGAGGCTTTGTTTGTCTGAGAAGGTTCTAATTTTTCCTTCATAAAGGAAGGACAGTTTTGCTGGGTAGCATATTCTTGGTTGGCACATTTTGTCTTGGAGTATTTTGAAGATGTGGCCCCATTCTCTTCTTGCTTGGAGTGTCTCTTCTGAGAAATCTGAGGTCAGTCTGATCAGTTTTCCTTTGTATGTAGGTTATCTGTTTCCTCTCTCTTGTTATTCTCAAAATTTTTTCTTTATCTTTGGCTTTTGAAAGATTTACATTGATGTGTCTTGCTGTGTTTCTTCTTCCATTAAAGTAATTTGGTGTCCTTCTTGCTTCCTGTATGTCTATTTTCATTTCTTTCTTCAGGTTTGAGGAATTTTCCTCCATTATTTCATTGAAGATCCTTTCAGATTCTATGCCTTTCTCTTCACCTTCTGGTATTCCAATTACTCTTATATTTGTTTTCTTTAGGGTATCTGAACAGATCTTTGATTTTTTTTTCTTCTGTTTTCTTATTTCATTTTTCTCTCGCTCTTTCTTCATTCTCCCTACTTCTGTATGCTAGTGTGCTAATTCTTTCTTCTATTTCTTCTAATCTGCTTTTCTGGTTCCTCCCTACATTTTTGAGCTCTTCTATTACTCCTCTTATGCACTGCATCTCCCGAAGCTTCTTATTGAGGGTTTCAATTTCATTTTTCTGTTCATCAATGATGCTACTCATTTTGCTGCATTCTTTGCTATACTTTTCTACCACTTCTTTTATTTCGTTGAAAGCTTCTACCCTCTTGCTTTCTCTTTTTCCCTCTCTTCCTTGGCTTCTTTGAGTGCTTTTAGCATGTTGATTTTGAATTCTTTGTCTGACATATGAAGCATTTTTTTCATATCATCCATGTTGGTTTCTGTAGATTGTTTATCCTTTGGTGGTGAGTTATTTTTCTCAGGGTTTGCTTGAGTATTTGCATTTTTCCTTTATCCTGTGTTTTCCTTTTGGACTTGCTCTACATACTGAGTGACTATTGCCTGTTATTACATGGCATGTTGAAGCATATCTAATTGTGGTTAACTCTGCCTTTGTGCTTTTGCTGCTGTGATTATGCTGTGATTATGTCTTGTTTTAGTTGGCTATTGTGGGGGACACGTTCCTTTTCAGAGAGTGGATGTGTGACTAGATGTGGTTTCTATTATATAGTCTGTCTTCATTTTCGTTGTTTCTCCTCTTCAGCTTGATGGACCTTAAAGAATTTTTAGTGCCTCCAAGCATCTAGGCTTGTCATATAAACCTTTTTTGACTGGGGTATCTTGATGTTCTTGGGTAGTGAGTGTCTTTGTTTTCCAAGTTTGGGCTTCTGGGCTTCAGGGTATGAGCTGGTGGCTTCCAAGTTGACTTTCCCAGGGCTGGAAAAACTCAGTTGGTGTCTAGCCTGAATGGCCAAGGCCCATTCAGTTGCAAACTGCAGCCCCACCCTACTCCCCAGGAGCATTACCTTGACAACTGAGTAGACTCTGGGTGCTACCTCAAAACCTCACCTGAGTGAGCCCCCCCAGCTTCTGCAGTGGCAGCTCCACTGAGTTGGATTTCCCCAGGCCAGGAAAACTCAGTTTGTGCATTCCTCAGCCTGAGCTGCACTGGGTTTGTGGTGCAAGCTGGTCGCCTCCAAGCTGACTTTCCCAGAGCCCAAAATATTCAGTACATGCCTAGCCTGAATGGCCAAGACCCATTCAACAAGTCCCAGTTTGAATACATACAAGTCCTGCTTTGATTATAATTCTTATGCTAGTTCACAGGGATCCACAGTATCCTCAACCCAATGAAGTAGTTTCACCCAGGAACCTATGCCCTTTTACTCCAACAACCAGTGGGCAATGACTAACTGTAGTGGAACAAGTCTGTGCTGCACTTCACCCTTCGAACTACCTAACAGAGCCTCAATGTAGCAAGCTCTTGACCAAAACCATATACTGACAGAACTCCCTCAGATATCACTCAAACAAGAACAGCTGTCATCTGGGGATTCTGACAGAACATGACTTAGGCAAAATTCCAAGAGGGGAATCTTAAATCAAGAGGAGAGAAATCTGGAATATTAAACTACATCTCAGGCATTTTCCTTCACTCAAGGCTAAAGCTTTCAAACTTGAGCATCAATTAACATTAGCTAAAGGGTGAAGGAAAACTCAAACTACCAGATTTTCCTTTCATTCCCCACTTGCCACGCTGAAGAAAAGTGGCAAATAAAATCAACTAGGAGTAAAATCACCCCAGAAAGTTAGAGACAAGACACAGAAGAGGAAGTTTCTTGTATGAAATGCTGTTTGTGCTACACATGTGTATATAAATGGACAATTTTAGGCTTTGTCACCAAATATTTCAAGTCAAGATTTCTAAGACCAAGTTGTGACTCACCAGTATTAACAAGGCCCCAGATGATTTTGCTATATGAGTCCCCACACTTTGGAAATCGTTAATTTTAGATTAGGGCAAATAACCTGCACTGTTGAATTGTTAACCACAAAGCCAGGTGATTAAACTACAGCCAAGATGCAAATATAGTAGTACATTTTGGGAAATTCTCACCAAAGTCTCCAGTATTTGCTAATTTATAACACCTGGTGTTTGCACTTCATGCTAGATGGCTAAATATACCACATCATTTGTAATCTAGTAATAATCACTGATCATCTATATCTAAACTTTACAGTAAAGGAGATTTACTTGTGTTTAAGGAACAAAACTAAGGCTGAACTAAAGGGCTTCATTTCTGACATCTGGAAAATAGATGCTGACTTCTTGGATGAACCTATTCTTTTAAAGATCTTTGTTATTAAGCAAAAAAGAAAACAAAATATTGGAACTGTGCTATACTTATCACAGAAACAGTTACATGGCTCAAATATGTGCTGTCTCCCTCTGTAAGAATAGAGGAAATGATTCATATTCAAGAGGAAGAGGTAGAGAAAATTGACAGTTCATTCATGTGAAAGAAATCATTTGCTCACTCATGGCTTCAGTCAGTGCTTGTGTACTAAGTACCTACTGCTCATCAGGTGCTACACTGGGAGCTGAAATAAAATCAGAGTAAAGGGGCCCCTACACTATCCTCACAGAGCAGTGTAGGAAGGAGAGTAGATGCCAGGTATTCATGGTACTCTGCCAGCACATCTAGAGTCAGAATGCAGGGAGTGTAGGAGTATCTAGGAGCATTACCCTTAAGGAAGTCTTCCTGGGATACAGGAATCTAATCTGAGATCTAAAATAACTAAGAAATGGTAGACAACAAATAGAATCAGAAGTGATGCATTAAAGACTGTACAAGGCCATGAGAGGAGGCCAGAGAGATAAAACTTGACAACAATCTGGAGTTGCTCCTTCAGGAGAAGTAGTGATGGAAATGAAGCAGTGATTCATGGTTTCTATGACAAGAGGACTGTTACAAGAAGGCTCTGGGAAGACTGTTTTCTGGCCTGAGTTGGAAGCACTCAGTCTTCTCTGACAGCATCCATGGAGTGACAGAGATTTTGTTGTCATAAACCTGATATATTCCCCAAATGAAGCATCCCCCTCCACGCAGAATATGGAGACAAGAATGCTTTATACTCATTTTGCTTTTACTAATTTTGTCATACGGGGCTTAGAAAATACCACTTTAGACTATAAACTTCAGAGAGGGGAATTGAAGCTATCTCAAACCAAGTGGAATTTATATGCTTCACATATAGTTAAGAATTGGGAATTCAGATAAGAAAGCAAAAGTTGCCGGGCACGGAGGCTCATGCCTGTAAGCTTCAGCTTATGAAGCGGCCGGGGCTAGGGATCGTGGTTCGAGTCCTTCCTGGGGCACGTAGCGAGACCTAGTTCCAAAAAAAAAAAAAAATAGCATGGTGGAGTGTGCCTGTAATCCCAGCTACCTGGGAAGCTGAGGCTGGGGATTGCTTGAATCTGTGGTACCCCGGGCAATGAGAGCCTGGGTTCCATGGAAAAAATAGAGAGACCTAGTCTCAAAAAAAAAAAAAAAGAAAGAAAAGAAAGGAAAAGTTGAAAATTAGCAAAAACTGACATGAGGACATTGCTAAATCAATTTCTATTTAGTAGAACTGGTGATAAAATCATGGACTGAGGCCATGGTATAGGTCACATAAGAAGAGAGAAGACATAATTTCCCAGAGAGCTGCCAATGTGATTAGGAGTGATTGGAAGAAAAAGTTAAATAGGAGAGAAAAAATGTCTAGATCTTTGTAAAACCAAATATAACAGGAAACTCTGTACATTACATAGGAAAGCAAAAAGAAATAGACAATAATCAATAGAAGACTAGTGTAGGGATAAATTTAGTCTGCAATATGTTGGTAAATCTCTAATCAGATCTTTGAAGAGTCATGGATAGAGTTGGACAGTTACTAATTTTAATAAGCAAACAGAAGAGATTTGGAAACAACTAAGTAGGACACAGAATGAAAGAAGGGGGAAGATATACACACCTCTCTTTTTAAAAATTACTTTCAATTGATTTATAACACTATATATAATTTAGGGGTCTAGGTTCATACCTTTTCAATATATCATATCACACCGTTTGCAGCACCAAAGTGCCAATAATCCTCCACTATAGTCCAGTGGATCCCCTTGACCCTTGGCTCCTTACACCCATTCTTCCCTTCCAGTAGCCTTACTTCTGCAGCCAGATTTTGAAGGTTTGCTTTGGTTGTTCCTTTGCTTTGTTTCTCTGTATTACACACATGAGTGAAATCATCTGGTATTTAACTTTCTCCTTCTGATTTATTTCTCTTAGCATAATCCACTCCAGTTCCAAATGGCTACACATTATTATCACAAATTGTATGATAGCATCATTTTTTATGGCTAAGTAGTATATATTCCATGTATACACACACAGTTTCATCACCCCATCTGTTGCTAAGCTTGTAGGTTGTTTCCATTGCTTGGTATTGTGAGTAGTGATGCAAAGAACATAGGTATGCACATATTCCTTCAAATTAGCATTTTGCAGGAATAATAGATCATATGGTAAGTCTATTTTTAGTGTTTGAGAAAACACTATATTTTATCCATAGAAGCTGAACCAGTCTACATTCACACCAACAACAGTCCTTTTTCTTCATATCCTTGCCAACACTTACTTCTGGTCTTTAGGCTATGGGCTATTTCCCTATTTGTGAGCTGGGATCTCATGGCGGTTTTGATTTGCATTTCCCTGATAGTGATAATGATCATTTTCCCATGTGCATGTTGGCTTGTATATCTTTTACAAGAAGTGTCTACTTAACTCTTCTGACTGTTTATTCATTGGGCTGTTTTCTTGTTGAACTGAATGAGTTCTTTGCATATTTTAGATATTAGTTGTGTTGAAAGCATGATGTAGAAATATTTTCTTTCATTAGGTAGGATGTATTTTGTTATAACAATAGTGTTTTTACACAGAAACTCTTTAATTTGATGTAGTCCAATTAGTTAATTTTTGCTTTTATTCCTTTGACTCACCACTGGAATCAAGTCCCCCAAAACATCACTAAAGTTAAAACTCTGATTTTTTTCTATGATTTTATGATTTTTTTCTATGAATTTTATGATTTCTGTTCTTATGTTCACTTCTTTGTTCCATTTCGAAATCAATGTGGTGTATGGTGAGAGATTTCTTTCTTTCCCAGTTCTACTGTGACAGTATTGCATTAGGACTATAAATATTAGGGTGTTGGCCTAGGATGTTATTCTTGGTTGCCATGCTTTATGTTGTATTGGTTGAAACCTCATCACCAATAAGGATGAATGGAGTTCCAGAACTGGTGTGGGATGATGATCTTAGAACATATAAGGACCAGAGATGTGGGAGGAGTCGAGATTGCTAAAGTAGATTCACCAAGGGCATAATTCTCCTTTAATACTAAAGCTGTGGGACTTGAGGGAGGGGCCTGCAATTACCATCTGGTCAAGTTAGGTCAAGGCTGACTCCCCCAGTGATATTCTCCCCAGACTTCCAAGCTCCCCCAGACTTGGCAATGTCTTTCTTTGAGTATGAACAGAATGGTCAGACAGTTATGGGATTGGGCCACAAGCAGGTGGCATAGGAAGTGCAGAGGTGTAGTACTTAGATTATCCAAAGGCCTGTCAAGAACAAATAAAGGAGAGGCTGTTGCTTCTCAGGACTACCAAGCTAGCAACCAGCAGTCCCAGATGTCATGAGATCAATGCCTTTCCAGAAATCAGTGTACCCTCAGGGGAGTGTGCATTCTTCCCGCTACAGTGGGCCAGAGGGAAGTCTGGGAGTCTGGGTGGGGGAGGAGCAGTGGCCTTTCTTCCTGGGCTACTAAATTAGCTGCTAATAGCCCCAATTGAGTCAGTCTAACATCTATCCAACACTCATTGTTCCTTATGGTAGGAGGTGCTCTCCCATTTGTAGTGGGCTCGGAATTGAGAAGCCCTGTGAACTTGGGGCAAGGCAAAGAGGGGTGGCAAGATAACTTCCCCAGTGCTCCAATATTTTTCTTGATAAGACAATTTCTTAGTGTTCTCTACCTTTCTGGTAATCTCTGTTTCCCCTTCTTATGGAAACATGAGTCATCAGTCATTAGCTCTTTCAAATGCAGTTACTCCTTAACTGATGCTAGTCAGGTGAGTTCATGGGGGAAGAGGGGATTCTGAGCTCACTCTAGACTTCCACTTGTTTTTTTGTTAAGATACAAATCTCTTTTTCTTTGCAAAGTTGCTAATAGTACTGATTGGGAATTTTGTAAGCCTTCACTAAGAACATTGAGTTGCATCTTGATAAATGAATATATTTCAATAGATAAGAGTAGAAATAAAGGGTTTATGCCAAGCTCCAAAACTGGCAAAAGAAAAGGTAGAGTGTTACATAACTGCTTAGAAAACAAAGTCTGATGAGAGGCCTGTTTAATAGAGCAATTAAAAAAGAATGTGTATTGTCCATAAATCCTTGAAAATAGCAGTGATGACATTTTCCTTTACTAGGTATTCAATAATATCTTTAAAAAGGTATTTCTAGATTCCTACCCAATATTAGTCTCGGGGGCACCAGTTTTTTGTCTATAGACTCACTCCTCATCTATCTTTTGATGAGAAAATAAAAATTTTCCAGAAGTTGCTCCAATATTTTGGCATATTTTCCATTTTATGCAACTCCTCAAAGATTAGGAACATAGATAAGCAAATGCATGTAAGTTCTAGCAAGACTCCAGACTCTAACATTAAATTTAATTATCAGATGAAAAACCCAAGCACACACAGTAGCCAAAATAAACATAATATAGTTGATATTCTTGTTCTCATTCTATAGAGAATGGGATGGATGGATGTATGGATGGGTGGGTGGATGGATGGATGGATAAATAGGTGGATGGATGGATATAGACATGTCCTTTGTTTTCAAGTTCCAATCCCCAACATTCTAAAAATGACAAAGAAGTCCCCATGTAGTTCACAATTGAATTAATTGACTAAAGTAAATATGCAACTATAGAATTTTTCAAGAAAGAGGATTATAATATATCCTTTGTTTAATTCAAGATTGAATCAGAAATGAGTACCTGACTTATTTAAATTATAAAATCTATGGTAATTAGTATTAATGTATTTTTTCTAGTACAACAATCAAAAAGCAATTAAGTCTAGTCAACAGTTTCTGAAATAAAAAGGATGTTTTACATAAATAGCTAGATCATTTGAACAGTCACATGAACAACACACTGTAGACAATTTCCTCCACACAATATTCACTTTACTTTCCTAGAAGAAAATTGTTTTCATTCCCCTCAAAGTAATTGCTGAAAACTTGAAATAAAAATAAATATAAATGGAAATAATGAAGATTTCTTACCAGAATAAGTAAACACAATGCTAGTAAATATTAACCAATGAGCATATTCAAAAATTAAGCCCATGTTTCTCAGTGAATGATTCTTCAAGGATGGAAGGAAGTTCTATACATTGTGTTCAAGGTTCTCTCACAGCTCCACATCATGGACAACAGATATTTTCATGGACTCAATAGAAATAAATTGAGTCTGTAAATGAGGAGGAAATGTGGATGATGTTGTGAAGCTGACCACAAAACTAGAAGGCTAATGAAAGCATCACTGCCTTCACCAGTCCAACAAACCCCTACTCATCCCTATGTGGTTCCAGGCACAAGGAATAAGAAGATGAAGAAGACATAATCCCTGATCAAGAAGAGTTTATAGTCTTTAATGTTTGAATAATCTGAGTGGCTTTGGGAACTCAAGTCCTATGTTTTACTGCTTCTGCATTTTGAACAGAACTGTGTAAAGGGGAAAATTACATTATTTTTTTCCTCTTAAGTCTCAAAATTAATCATTTTCAACTCTGACTATTTCTGAAATACAAAAGGTCTTTCTTAAGGATATATTCTAAGAATGATCATTCATCTAAATGTGCTTGTGTGTTACAGGGAAGAGGCTAGGGATAACTGTCCATCAACTCCAGAGCACAGCCCCCCTCCATGAGATGGAAAGAGGTGATAATGTAAGTACAATGTAGCCAGGTACATGCTGATAGGTTCTACCTTTTGACCTGGGATAAATCCCATTTCTTCTGTTTTTCTGGGTAACATGCCCTGTACCATCACACAACAGTTTTGCGAAGAGAGAGAACTAACTAGTATATCTCTAAAAAAGCAACACATTCCTATGACCCAGAATGATCTTCTTGGAGAAGCTTCTGCCTGGGTCACTGTAATACTACTGATTCTGTTTCCCTGGAGAACCTGAAGTAATACAGCAACATTTAACAACTGGAAGATTTCAGACAAGAGAATGCATAGGTCTAGCCTTCATTTGTCAGAGTCTGAACTCAGAAAAAAATAAATGAAATATTGGGAATTTAATGGCAGAAATTGACTAATACTTGATGAGGGAAGTGATAAGCCAACAGGAAATGGTGAGGGCACATGGGGACTACCAACAGCAAGAAGTCACCACTATACCTAGAACATATAGATCAGAGAAAAAGAAGGAAGCAGAAGGGGGGGAGAGGAGAGGAGGAACTAAGAGATGGGAAAAAGAAGACTAGAGATGCTTAGAGAATGCTGGAAATATGCTAGACCTGTCTCACCACTGCTTGCAGAACTTGCTGGAGGCCAGTGTCTCTTACTGGAGGCACTGACAAGGAAGAGAGGCAGGATGAGGAATTCCCCTGCTTTTCCCTTGTTTCCCCATGCCCCATCTCTCACCTATCTCTCCCATGGGTAAAATCAGGCAAATTCAGTTAAGAGGGAGGTGTGGGGACTGATCACAACCTATAGGGTTTAACACCTCCTCACCCCCCATCACCCCTACCTCAGATTCAAAGAGAGGAGGATGAAGAAGTAGGGGCACCAAGGATGTGAAAACTCACTTTGTGATTATGCTTTACCTGTGGGTTTAAACTGAGCTTGACTTGCGAGCCCATACATAAACTCCTTAGTTTGTACCTGCCCCTTCTCTGTCTAGACCATCCAGTCATGTGTCACAAAGACTGGGAAGCAGGAACACTCAGGCTGGAGGAAATGGCAGAGACCATGTAGTGCTACCTTATTTCATCACCAAGGAGAGCAATCAAGTCCAGAGCACAGCTGGATTTGCTAGGTGCCTTTTCTGATTGGCGTTCTTCCTATACACCTATTTGTGGCAGAAGGGACTTACATTTTTCTCTCTAATCACAGAAGCAGTGCTCTGGGGAATGACTGTATTTTAAAATGCTAAACAACAATCCAGACTTTTGAAGAACAAAATGGTTGGTTTAAATCAGGTGGAAAACCCATTTACAAAATGGGTTTAAAAAAATAATAAGCTCCAAATCTAATCTAAAGGATTTTGCCTTCCTGTTTTTTTAACTACATCTGAACAATATGTCCCTTTTCCTCTTAAATGACTTTAAAATGAGCACCTAGTAATGAAGGCTATTACAATAAAGCTTTTTTTTTATGAATTTAAATAGCTGTTTTGTTGTTTTGGATGGCTACACTGGTTCTCCTAGTATCTTATTCTATTAGGCACTTTAGCTTTTATCTACACATAAGAAAACGGAGGGAGGAAGTCTTTTCCTGCTTGCCATATTCATTTGTATAGTTCAGTAAGCTAAAGTTTAATAGCAATAGCAAGAGTTCTGAAACTTCAGATTTACCAAAGAGGTGTGAACTGATTTTAATTAAACCTCATTTGCTTAAGTAAGTTGAATAGTTAACAGTTATCACAATTCTTCATCAGCTGCTCTCTGCAGGGTTTCTGTGCCTCTTCTCACTCCTGCTTATAAGCACAGCAATTTGCCAGGGGAAATTTCTGGAAATTCAGCACCAGGTGGCAATACTTCTAAGATCCATCCTGGTTAGAGCAGGGTAACTACATTGCTTTCTCTCTCATTTTTACTGCAGACAATTTATGTAGGAAGAAAATATGCTGGTAAATATGATAATCACCACAAGCTCTTATTAGTTTTTGTTTGCCCTGCTATTTCGCAATAAAATATTAACAATCAGTTGGGTTCATTAACTTCAGACTTCCAAAGAGTGGTTCCTAGAATTTTAACAACAGAATATTAATGCGTTCAACAGAAATATTTCAAAGTAGAATAAAATAAAGAAGAGGTTCCGTTAGAAAGGAAAATGGTTTTTCTGTTTTTCTTTTTTTCCCATCCCATGTCTTTCATTAGACTGAGAAACCTGTGTCATTTATAGAAGCAAGGTTACAAATGAGCTCATTGGTTCTCATCAGTAGCTTATTAGCCTCAATCTTTTTAATCATCTCCCTGTTCTTTCTCAGAAGCTAATAGCGAACTGAAGATCACTTTGAAAGATAATTGACTTTCACATAGTAACACAGCCATGTTTTCAGAAGTCTCTGAAGGACAGAAACATACAACCCACCAAACAACACTATAGTTCTATCATTCTGTAGTCAGATGAATGATATTTCAAGTCTCTTTCTTTCTCAGTGAGCTTCTACTCCCCACAAAACAAAACCAGAAATCTCAAATCCCAATATGAGATTGATTTCCCACAAATAACTTCCCAGTCTAATTGATGGTCCATCAAATAAGGTTTGTGTTGTGGAATGCATCAGGATTATTTTAATCAGATGCAATAAGACACACAAACATGAAAATAACTGCCATGAAGAAGCTTGTACTCATAGACCTTAGAAACAAGAGATTTGAGGGGAAAGGGGGAGGGTGGGCACAGGAAAATACCAGTGTCTGTCAGGATGCAGAGGGCATAAGGATAAAATGTGGGTAGATGATTTCCTTACAGTTTCCATGAGAAGAAACAACTGAGACAGAAAAATCAGGTTGTCTAGTAGTTGTCTAGTAGTCTATCATGGATGTAGCAGCTACTTCTCATTGTATTGGCCCTAACCATAGTATAATTAAGTCAGGTGGATATTAACCCAGAGTTTAAAAGTTGGACAAAGAAGATAGCTGAGGTCTGTGAGTTCTGGATTTGTTGACTTGTAGTTTTAGACACTTTGCTATCTGGAGGAGCTGGCTAGTCCTGAAAGGGACATTCTCTGTAGAATCAGCAAGGTATCAATGTATGAACTAGGAAGACACAGTTCAGCTCTTCTCAGAGATGATCCCTTCTCTCTCATATCACAAGTGCTTAGCTGACTTGTCTTTGAGATATTTGTTGCTGAGTTGCTTTTTCATTTTCTGACATCTATCTTGATCCTACTCAGGCAGCCTTTAATTGTTTTTTTCTGAAATATTCCATGACTACCTTCAGCTTCAGTGATCTCTCCAATATTTAAGGGACTACTATCACATGTAAGCACACAAGTCCATTGGCAATATCTATTTCAACTGACTGCAACTTTGAATATTTTTGAGAAAATAGGGAAATAAATGCAGATTGTAACCAAATTTACATAAATCTCTGAAGTAGAACCAGTATCCAGATCCTTCTTTTTCTTTCTTTTTTTTTTTTGAAAATTACACCCCATTTTTGCTGGAAAGCAGCAATTTCCTAGTCCCTAAAGAACAATCAGTTGTCCATCCACTGAGGATTAGTCCTGGTTGGCCATAGCAAAGTGGCAATTCCCTTTAAAAAACAAAACAAAACAAAAACTTCCTTCCCAGACATCTTCCAATAAGGTATTGTGACATCCTGCTGGAGGAGACACATATGACAAGAAGCAAAAAAAAAAAAAAGGATCAGACATGTCCTGATATTTCCCCCATGTTATAGTTGATTGGAACTACTGCAGCCACCTTGCAACCATAAAGCAATGAAAAAGACAAAAAGTTCTGATTATTTATGGCATAGTTGAGGCAGCGAGCCTACACCAGTAGTTACCTATCCCTGGGCTGCCAGATATGAAAAAAAAAAAAATCTTAGACACCATTGCTTTAAACTACTGATGGTGTGCTTGCTCTAACTCTGTCTTACCAGGAAAACATTAGAAACTTTCATTATATAGCAATTCTTTTGTTCACTTTAAACTCTCTGATGTGAATAAAAGAAAGAAAACATTATGTAGTCCAGATCCCTGCACAATTAAAACAAAACACACAGGACTGAATTTCATGAGTTTGATAAACTTGCTGAGGTATATTTTGTTGCAGAAAAGTCTTGTAGCTACATCAAAACTGATGAAATGAATAATTTTTGAGTAGTGACAGTGTATTTTATTTTTCGATTATATTTTAATAGGTAACATTATTTTATAGAATGACTGTCTTTATAAAGTGGTTTCATGAAAGATCTAGATCACTTTATTTATACACCAGCTATTATGGGATACAATTTAAATGGACAGGGGTCAAAATAATAAGTCTCTTTTAATGTCAGAATAAAATAAAAATAAGAATCATTAAATTATATTAAAAAATTAAACCGACAGCACTATTCTTAAACTTCATATAAACTCTGCTAGATCCATCACAACCAAGTGAATCAAAAGTGATTAAAACCTAATGAGTTCACTGTGTATACAAAGTAGTTACTAAGAAACTTATTACTTGTCATTGCTGAAAATAGTATGATTCTGACTACCCCAGATACTAGTTTATTGTAGCTGAAAATTTAGCAAACAAATTGAATTCAAAGTAACTCCTAGTCTAACTACCAATTCCTTATATTTTATAATATATAATTTGTGTTATCCAGAAAGATCAATTAAACCAAAAGGATAATAAAAGAAAAAAAAACTGTAATTATTTCACAGTCTGTCCAGGTATTTAGAATCTATTACAAAGTTGTTGATAAAATAAACTCATCAATTAAAGTATTCTGCTTTACTATTTTCTCTATAGAGTAATTAGATTAAACTGTCTCCCATATAATATGTCTCCCACATAAAATGACCTAGTAGGAATCATAAAGATATACAAAGTGCTAGGCTATACATAGTCTGCAGAGACAAACCAGGGTCGATTGCATTCTGTGCCTGTCATCATATACATTCTTGGGTAAGTCATTTAGCACAATGAAATTAGAGATGGTTTAAGGGAAGCATTAAAATTACTGGAAGAAATAATAGGTCAAATAATTCTTATTTTTATGACAACTATTTACCCACACATAAATAAGTTCAGTGAAATTGTTTAAAAGCACACACGCACACACACAAAGTATATAATAATTTCTGAAAGCTGGTGACAAACAGAAAATTTTAAAAGTAGCCAATACATGAACACATAGTATGTACAGAAGAGCAAAGATGTGAATGACAAGAGATCTCATGTTAGAAGTTACTCAAGTCAGAGAATACAGACTAGCATCCTTTCTAAAAGAAAAGAATGCACTGTAGTGGGGTGAGAGCATCTCTTCCAGTAAGAAGCTCAGTCCTCTCTAAAGTTCATAGTAGAAAATGGTGTAATAGAACCCAGTGTCTTGAGATTAATAGGAATTATAGGAGTCTAGACTTGAAGAACTCAGGTGGCAACATTTAAATGTCAGAGACAATGGAGTCTGGCTAGATGAAGGTAAAGATTACAGGATCACCTCCCCCACATTCACAATTCCAACAGGACAAATTTATCAACTCCTGAAAGATAAATGGACAATTACTCTATCAATTAGGGTAGAAAGACCAAAGATAAATAAGTTTTGTTTTTTTTGTTTGTTTTGAGACTAGGTCTCATTATGTTGCCCGGGGTAGTCCCAATCCCGCGGACTCAAGCAATCCCCAGCCTCAGCCTCCCAGCCAGCTCTGATTACAAGTGCCTGCCGCCGCACCCAGCTGCTTTTTTGAGAACCAGGTCTTGCTAGTTGCCCGGGATAGTCTCAAGCCCACAAACTCAAGCGATCCCTGTCCTCTTGCCTCCCAGGGCTTGGATTATAGGTGCGCGCTACCACGCCTGGCAGGCAAATAATATGACATAGAATATATATGTATAATATGACATATGTATAATATAATATATGTATAATCTGTATAATATGACAGAGAATTATAAAATCGAAATAAAAAAGTAAGGTACTGTGAGCTGATAGAAATGGAGTTTGGAGTGGAGGATGTGTTACATGAATGTAACAGAAAGGAATGTTAGCATTTTGACTAAGATCTTATGTAGAAAGGAATATCAGAAAACAATAAGAGTAAAGAATTAAATGTCAGAGAGGCAAGTCAGATGTAATTACCAGTATGGGCAGTGAAGCTGGAGAGATCACCTGTGTCTTAACCTATAAGGTTGGTGATGATAACCAATTGGTCATAATGCTTCCAAGGGCAAGATAAGTATCTCTCTAGCGAAGAAAGAAAGAAAGAAAGAAAGAAAGAAAGAAAGAAAGAAAGAAAGAAAGAAAGAAAGAAAGAAAGAAAGAAAGAAAGAAAGAA